>SJYA01002182.1:709571-775391 GCA_006410615.1 Neotragus moschatus | reverse complement strand
CAATACAATATTGTAAAGTAATTAGCCTCCAATTAAAATAAATAAATTTATATTTAAAAAAGAAAACCCTAAAGACACTCAGAAGTTGTTAGAAATAATAACAAATACATTTCTAGGGTACAAAAATCTGTTGCATTTCTATATGTTAAGGATGAGCATGCAGAAAGAACAATTGAGAAAGAAATCTCGCTTACAATTACAACAAAAGAATAAAATACCTAGGAATAAATTTAACCAAAGAAGTGATTTTATAAACACTGATGAAAGAAGTTGAAGAAGACACAAAAAAATGAAAAGACTGGAAGAATTAACATTGTCAAGACGCCCATATAACCTATGCCCATTCTTGGCTGCAGCATACAAACTCAGCTGCAGCATGTGAGATCTAGTTCCCTGACCAGCGATTGAACCTGGAGCTTGGCATCTTAGCCACTGGACCACCAGGGAAATCCCTAAAATGTACCTTTAAAGTCAGAACTAAACCTTAAATGTGCTTAGGGCATTTTGGGTCCATAGGCAATGTAGAAAGACATTCATCTTCCCCTCCTCCCAGTCCCTCTTTTAATAGGTGTAGTTGCGATTTCCTTATACTTTGTGTCAGAGGGTCTCAAGACTCTTTCATGTATTACTAACCTTGATTGAAGTGGACGATGGCCAGCCTGGGTGGTTGTAGGAAGCTTCTCACTGGGAGTAGACAGAGGGGAGTAGCACAATTTAAAACGCTGCCTCTGAAGAATCCTAGATAGTCCTCTTTTCCCCTCACATTCCCTGTCCCAGATTGCCTGGCATAGTCCCAATTTACACCTGCTGTTCCCGCACTAAGATTAAAAGCCCCCTTCGACTTTAGAAAGTGTCCTAATCTGAGTAATGGGACTTCCCCTGTGGCTCAGCGGTCAAGAATCCACCTGCCATACAGGAGATGCAGGAGACATGGGTTCGATGCTTTGGTAGGAAAGATCCCTTGGAGGAGGAAATGGCAACCCACCAAAGTATTCTTGCCTGAAAAATACCATGGATAGAGGAGGNTCTGAGTAATGGGACTTCCCCTGTGGCTCAGCGGTCAAGAATCCACCTGCCATACAGGAGATGCAGGAGACATGGGTTCGATGCTTTGGTAGGAAAGATCCCTTGGAGGAGGAAATGGCAACCCACCAAAGTATTCTTGCCTGAAAAATACCATGGATAGAGGAGGCTGGTGGGCTGCAGGCCATGGGGTCACAGAGAGGGCATGCAGGCTCAGGATCTTAGTAATAAAGGACATGGTCACCCTAGCCATGAAGCCTTGCGGCCACGAGGTGGCAACATCGTTGAAAAAGTTCTTCCTTGAAAAAGCACTGCAGCTGGTGGGCGATCCCAGTGTCTGTGACAGAAAGCAGCCCGTTCCTTAACCCAGGACAAGGGTGGAAATATAGCACCAGACCAACGAAATGAGGGTAACTTAGAATTCAGGGACTTGTAAGGGGGTCATCTTGTCCACCCTCCAGGCCTGAGAGCTATGAGAGAGGCTATCCCCGGGATAGGGATTCTCTTAGCCCTTTGTTCAAGCATTTCCTGAGTGATACCAGGGAAGGGTCCTCTCCACCAGCAGTTTCTGAGATCCTGACCTACAAAGACACTAGTCCTTGCTCTGAAGGTGCACACTGCTGAGATGTATTCAACGTGCCCGTTTGGTTTTCCCAACAATCCTTTCATTGTTAGCTCTCTCCATTTTTTCCTTCCTGTTTTCGGGCTGACTTCTTTCCTCTGAAAGGATAGGCTGAAGTTCTAACCCCCAACACCTCTTGAAAATAAGGTCATTAAAGAAGCAATTAGCTAAAATGAGGCTGTACAGAGTAGGGGGACCCTTAATCCAATATGACTGGCTTCCATATAAGGAAAGAAGAGGAATGGACTGAAGTGATGCTGGCAGGTCACGGAACACCCTGGGTGGAACAGGGAAGGATAAATCACTTCCTGGAGGCTTCAGAGCGGTCATGGCCCTGCCAACACCTTGATTTTGCACTTCTAACCTCTGTAACTATGAGAGGAAACATTTTTGTTTCTCCAGCCACTCAGCTTGTGATATTTTACAATAGCCTTAGAAAATTTTTTTTTCACTCACTGATCCCAATGATTAACATCAATTGCTGCATAACCATACTACCGTACAGTTAGCAGATAAAACAGTGCACATTTATTTTCTCATGGTTTCCTTGGGTCAAGAGCCCCAGCAGGGGTTAGCTGAGATCTCTGCAAGACTGCAATCAAGGCATCAGCCAAGGCTGCGTTCTCATCTGAGAGCTCAGCTGAGGAAGAATCCACTTCGACGTTTGCCTGATTATTGGTACGATTCAGGTCTTTGAGGGTGCCAGACTGAGAGCCTCAGTTTCTTGTTGGTTGGAGGCTAAGTGAAAATGTTAGCCGTTCACTCTCTGCGACCCCATGGACTATAGCTTTCCAGTCTCCTCTGTCCATGGAATTCTCTAGGCAAGAATACTGGACTGGGTAGCCATTCCTTTCTCCAGGGGATCTTCCCGATCCAGGGATCAAACCTGGGTCTTCTCCATTTTGCAGGCAGATTCTTTACCATTTGAGCCAAGGCTACCCTCATTTCCTTGCCCCAATGTCCTTTCCTCACAGCAGCTCACAATAGGGCAACTGCCTCAGCAAAGCCCACACAGAAAAAAGTCTCCCTACAATCTTATGCATCTTAATCATAAAAGTGACCTCTCATCACCTATGCTCTTGGTTTAGGTAAGCCACAGACTACACTCACATTTGAGGAAAAATCATGAGCACCAGGAAGCAGGGATCTGGAAGCCACCATCTAGCAAGGCTATGGACAACAAATTACTTGGAGATGAAATTTCCAGGCCAAACATCCAGGGGCGTGAGTCCCTGTAGCTCTCCTTTGCCCCTAACTTCCCACAGTTCAGTTAAGTCATTCATTCATGTCCGACTCTTTGTGACCCCGTAGACTGCAGCACAACACACTTTTCTGTCCATCACCAACTCCCAGAGCTTGCTCAAACTCATGTCCATTAAGTTGCTGATGCCTTCCAACCATCTCATCCTCTGTCATCCCCTTTTCCTCCTGCCCCCAATCCCTTCCAGCATCAGGGTCTTTTCCAATGAGTCAGTTCTTCACATCAAGTGGCCAAAGTATTCGAGTTTCAGCGTCAGCATCAGTCATTCCAATTAATTTTCAGGACTTATTTCCTTTAGGATGAACTGGTTGGATCACCTTGCAGTCCAAGGGACTCTCAAGAGTCTTCTTCAACACCACACTTCAAAAGCATCGATTCTTCAGCACTCAGCCTTTTTTATGGTCCAACTCTCACATGACTACTGGAAAAACCATAGCTTTGAAGAGATGGAATTAGTTGGCAAAGTAATGTCTCTACTTTTCAATATGCTATCTAGGTTGGTCATAGCTTTTCTTCCAAGGAGCAAGTGTCTTTTAATTTCATGGCTGCAGTCACCATCTGAAGTGATTTTGGAGCCCAAGAAAATAAAGTCTGTCACTGTTTCCATTGTTTCCCCACCTATTTGCCATGAAGTGATGGGACCAGATGCCATGATCCTAGTTTTCTGAATGTTGAGTTTTAAGCCAGCTTCTTCACTCTCCCCTTTCACTTTCATCAAGAGCCTTTTTAGTTCCTCTTTACTTTCTGCCATAAGGGTGGTGTCATCTGCATAACTGAGGATTTTGATATTTCTCCCAGCAATCTTAATTCCAGTTTGTGCTTCTTCCAGCCCCAGCATTTCACATGATATACTCTGCATGTAAGTTAAATAAGCAGGGTGGCAATATACAACCTTGGCGTACTCCTTTCCCTATTTGGAATCAGTCTGTCGTTCCATCTCTGGTTCTAACTGTTACTTCTTGACCTGCATACAGATTTCTCAGGAGGCAGATCAGGTGGTCTGGTATTCCCATCTCTTTAAAAGATGTGGGATACCTTCCCACGTATCCAAACAATAAAATGATTTTTCCCTCCCATTCCCAAATTGAAAGCAACTTCTCACTGGTCTGTGGGTTGACTCCCTTCTCACACTTTCCGGTTCCTCTCTGCTGCCAACTGAACATGTCACAGGAGGCCCTTAAATTCTGGGACGAGGCAGAGATTGAAAGCTGAAAACAGTCTGATCCGAGGCAAGGAGAGGCTGTGTTTTCCCTGAGCCCGGTGTGTACTCTCCTGTTTCAGGGGTGAATGAATCCTGCTCACCCTCACTCACTTCTGCCTTGCCTCCTGCTGGGCACGGGGTCAGTCCCACTTTATGGCAAGGACAGCATGCTCTCAATGGTCCATGACCTTGTGCTTTCCTGTACTCCTTTGCCGTTAGGCGGGGCCGTGTGACCGGTGCAGGCCCTGTATGTTTGGTGCGACACTCTTGGGTGAGGAAATTCAAGTCCAGTGTGTCTCCTCCGTCCCTTTCTCCCCGGACTCAGCAAGCTTGGAGGCCTAGTGCTGAGAGGGTGATGCCAAAGACAGAGGGAGCTTGGGTCCTGACACATGGTTCTCCTTGCCGGAAAGCCCCTGCTAACCCACAGGGGGTATCAGTTGACTGAGAAGTGAGGTTCATTGCATGAAGCCACTTGGGTTTTGAAAAATTTGTCTATCACATCAGCTTAGCGATAAGTACCCTTCCTGATCAGCTTCATTTGGGCTTCTTTATCAGCCTCAGGCAAAACACTATAAAGAGAAGCTTAGCCAGCAATTCTGAAACCTCCAGAACCGGCACCGGGCTTGACGGATCTTCCAGGGCCAGATGGATGGCAACACTGACAACTCATTCTGTTCTGTGCCACTTACACGCTACACGACTTTGGGCAAATTACATAATTTCTGTGCCTCTGTTTCCACACCCATAAAATAGGCTCTGCTCTTAAGGCTTTCATAAAGAGTGAATAAATAAACATGCAAAGCAAGGGAGCTGCTCCAGGCTCATCATCTGTTTTACTGGCAGGGATACCGGTGTGCACTCTGGGGCACCAGGGTGGTACTCACTTTAACCTTATCCTCACCCTGCCAGCACAGGTCCCTGAGGGTGTCTCCTCGGCCTAGGAAAAGGACTGGGCCTCCCACCTCCAAAACAAGTCCTCACTTAAATTTTTTCTTCCTTCCCCAGCTCCCTCTCTCTCAGGCTATTACCTTCCTTTCCTTGACACTAGAAGGTTCTTCGTGATGAGCATCACCCAACTCTCCAGTTCAGATTTTCACAGTCCAGTTGCGAACAGTCAGGGACCAGACTTGACCCTGGAGCACATCACTTTAAGCAAGAAGATGGGCTTCTCATTCATCAGAGGGATCAGCCAGCCTAAGTGCTGCTAGTATATACCTACAGGTGTTAACAATTGGATAACATCAGCACAACCCCATGTGACTCCTCGCTGCCATCCCAAACTCACCACCTTTGGTTTTATCAGAATTTCCTAATAGGCTTTCGTTTTCCCAAATGTTTGCTCTCCAATACACTTTTTTAAATGCATTTCTATGTATTACTTTATTTTACTTTTCGGCCACCCCACACAGCTCGTGGGATCTTAGTTCTCTGACCAACGATGGAACCCAAGCCTCTGAAGTGAAAGCACCATGTTCTAACCACTGGCCCGCCAGGGACCTCCCCCCAGTACATTTTGTCCTCTCCTCCACCCGGCTTGAAAGACCATTACCCGCAGGGCCAATTTCCAACTGCTTTCAAGACATACTTAAAAAAAAGTGTATCTAGAAAGGTCAGTTTTGATAGTGGGGTTGGGAGGGAGAATGCTGAAATTCCACTATGGGTATACATCTGATGGAGAAAGAAATGGCAACCCACTCCAGTGTTCTTGCCTGGAGAATCCCAGGGATGGAGGAACCTGGTGGGCTGCTGTCTATGGGGTCACACAGAGTTGGACATGACTGTAGTGACTTAGCAATAGCAATATACATCTGAAAATTCTTGTTTTTAGACAAGAGTCTAAAAACTCTTGTCTATGTAGTGGGGATAATAATACTGCCTTAAGGGTCACTGCAGCGTTTAAATGAGACTGTGGTAGGCACGAGGGCAAGCAGAAAATAAACATTTAATGAAGGACGCATTTTTACATTGATATTATTCTATGATTTTAGTTCAAAGGAATGGGGACTGTTCAGGTGAGCAGAGAAGACTCTAGCGGATGAGTTGAAAGGCTACTAAGGGAAGTGGAAGTAAATTTTATCTTATATTCCTCTTTCCAGAAGGTATGAGCATTATCAACAGGAAGGAATTAAAAGCAGTTAGAGTTTTATCAATTAGAGTTTCCTAAAAATTAGAGACATTTGAGAATGTGATGGCTTTGTATGAGTTTCCTGTCACTGGGAGTAATCAAACTGAGGCGGAATGCCTCATTTTAAAATAGGTCTTTGAAACTGAATAGATGCTTTTTCAAAAAGGAAATGTAGATGGCCAACAGGCATATGAAAATGTGCTCCAAGTCACTAATCATCAGGGGAATGCGAGTCAGACCAATGAGTCAGCCTCATTCCTGTCAGCATGGCTGTCACCAGAAAGAACACAACAAATATTTGGCGAGGATGTGGGGAAAAGGAAACCCTTATACATAGCTGATGAAGTGTAAACTGGTGAAGCCACTGCGGAAAACAGCATGGAGATCTCTCAAAAAACTAAAAATAAATGCGACCAACAACTCCACTTTTGGGTATATATCTGAAAAAAACAAAAACACTAAATCAAAAAAATACATGCACCCCGATGTTCGTAGCAGCACTATTTACAGTTGTCAAGATGTGGAAACAACCTGTGTCTGTGAACAGATAAATGGATAAAGGTATGATATATATACTATACAATACTCAGTTCAGTTCAGTTCAGTCGCTCAGTCGTGTCCGACTCTTTGCGATCCCATGAATCGAAGCACACCAGGTCTCCCTGTCCATCACCATGTCCCAGAGTTGACTCAAACTCATGCCCATCAAGTCGGTGATGCCATCCAGTCATCTCATCCTCTATCGTCCCCTTTTCCTCCTGCCCCCAATCCCTCCCAGCATGAGGGTCTTTTCCAATGAGTCAACTCTTCACATGAGGNGGTCCTGGCCCCCCGGGTCCTCAGCCTGCCTGCTGTCTGCGGAAAAACTTTAGCCAAAGAATAAGTTTAATCAGAGAAGTGAAAAATGTAGAAACAAGGCGAAACAGTCAAAGGAAACCAAATAATAAGAATAATGTGCTCATTAAGAACAGTCAAGGACCACTAGTCCCTTGTCAAGGGCTACAGGTAATATTCTGAGCCATATCCCATGAGCTCTTATAGATACTGAAACACCCGCCAGGTGGAGAAGTTAAGTACACGGTGGCCAGACTATAGCCATGACGTAAGCTGCCACGATTCTGAGAACAGGCCTCAGGAAATGGAAAAAGACAGATCCCGGAACAGAAGATTAACTGTACTTAATCAAGATGACACTGGCCAGATCACTGATGACCAATTTCAAGATGACTATCAGAGCTGACCATGCTGTTTCTGCAAATAGCCCTCTCCCTCTGTTTATAAAAGCTCTTACCCCTGATTGTCAGGGCCGGCGATAGACCTTTGGACAGGTGTCCAGCTTCCCCAACAATTGCCTGCATCCAAAATAAAGTAAACTTTCCCTTGCACCAACCTGGCCTCTTTAATGGCTTTTGAGCAGCATGCAGCCAGACCTGGTTCTGTAACACAAGGACACTGACATGCATGGCTGCATGAGACGGTCTTGTCCCAGCCATACTCTAGGCATCCCCTGGAGGTGTTTGTTTTCCTCTCCTGTTGCTTTCAGGGACTCAGTTCCTTTCCCTGCTCTGTCTGCAAACCTGGAAGGGGGAAAGCATAGGCAATACATCCTTTCCCAGTGGTTTCCAATATGTAACAATACGCCAACTACATCTATTTGTTTTAAGGAAGAAGTGTCATTTCTAGTTGGCTCAAGAGTACTACCTCATCTGTCAGCGGTCCTGGTGAGTCTCCAGCTGTAGCACTTGTATCCCCTGAAGCCCTTTCGTTGTTGAGTGCTTGGGCTATGCCTATCGTTTTAATGTCAGTTTAAAGCCCAAAAAGGCAGACAAATTATATCTTCTGCAAGATATTTCCATGAAATATTTTCCACAGGGAAATATTAGGGTAATTTTGAAGTACGTCATCCACCTGGATAAGCTACACTTGCCAGTGTTCTCTCTCCATGGCAATCGTCTCATTTACTGTATTGTGTTTTGTCCAGAGCATGAGCGGTAGCAGCCAAGCGTGCAGCTGAACTGGAGTCAGGGCCTCAAACTGCCTCCCCATGGAAGTCGAAGGGGACAGGTCAGCTAGTAGGCACCAGCTGCCAGCCAGACAGCAGGGGAATTCCTTTCCTGAATTTTCTCTTCTGCCCAAGCTGTTGCATCACTTATCCAGAAGAGTTCTGAATGAATTGACTGATCTGGGGCATTCTAAAAACTCTGGGCCCTGGACTGGAGGGGACATAAGAGGCAGAAGAATGTGTGTCCATGCGTTTCCCTTACAGCTACTGTCATCACGCCTGGAAAAGTTCTCCAGGAATAAGGGGCGCTAAGAAGGACAGGGGGCCTGGACTGGCTCCCTATTATAAGAAATAAAAACTAAGGCCCAGCGTGAAGTGACCTGATGGGAGTGTAGAGTGGTGAGCGGCAGCCCTATGCCTCACGCCTCCAGTTTCCAGTGCTAACTCCAGCTGCCTTCCAGCACATCGGACAGCCAACTCAGCCTCAAGGTTTAAAGAAAAGAAACTCGAAGGCTTCCAATCACCAGCACGTCAAAAACAGAAAAAGTCCAAGTGGATTTTATCTCTGGACAGAGATGGATCTAGAATCGCCAGCTAAGCCTGGAGATCCAAAGGTGAGATGAGGCTTTCCCCGAGGGGTTGGGGGCTTGTCTCCTGATGTGGGTGACGAAGGGCAGCAGCAACTGTCCCAGAGCAGCCAGGCCCTGCTCCCAGGGGCCAGGGGAGGATTCTGGAGGTCAGGCCAGCATCTCCCTCCTACGGTCCTACCCTTCTCTCACTCCCACTCTCCCTCCCACCAGAGTGTAGGACTCCTTACAGTCCCCTGAGTGACTTAGAACCAACTAACGTTAAGAAGGGCTTCGCAGATGCTCCTAGTGGCAAAGAACCCAGCCTGCTGATGCAGGAGACATGAGAGAACAGGTTCGATCCCTGGTGTCAGGAAGATCCCCTGGAGGAGAGCATGGCAACCCACTCCAGTATTCTTATCTGGAGAATCCCATGGAGAGAGGAGCCTGCAGGGTTACAGTCCTTAGGGCTGCAAAGAGTCAGACACAACTGAAGCAACTTAGCACACGCACACGTTAACATTAAGAAGGAGAAGGAAGCATGGAGCTCCTGCAGTCAAAGCTTTTGTGTGGCTGTGGAGAGGAGAGAAGCTTTGCTCAAGGTCATTGCCATGGGCAACACAGAACCTCCTGAATCCCGGTTCTGTGCTCTTTCCTCTACACCTGTCTCCTTCCTTTCTCGTCTGCTGCCACAGGTGGGAGGACAAGAGAGAAGCAGGGCTCAAGGGGGCAGTAAGAACTTTGGGAGTTACACACCAGCCTGGGCTGAAGCTGGGGTAGAGCCCTTCCCAGTGGGACTGAGGGACAAGAGAATTCCCCAAAGTGCCCTGTCCTCTAAAATGCAATGCACGATCCAAGAGGTATTTGGCCCCAAGCTACTGAGTTGGGGCTCCCTGTCTCCTGGAAAGAGGTTTGTTGACTTGGAGGCTTTCCGTTGAGTGTTATCCTCGCAACCTCCAATCAAGGCTGATAACTCCTTGGAGGCATTTTATCTCACACCCCATGTTTCCTCATTGCCCTGCAGAGGCAGTTTTGCTCCTGCAGCCGAGCGATAGCTGTACCCACTGGGGCTTCAGAGAAGCCGGGCAGAGCTGTGCAGACTTTGGCCCCAGCATGCGCTGCGTCAGCACTTAGCACTTGAGAAAAAACTCGCCTGGGGGAACCTGGACAGCAGCCCCAGAAGTAGCCTGGACCTGGTGAATATTAATCAAACAATAGATTAGGTGCAGACACACCTGGGAGAGCCTCCAGATGAGAACAGGAAGCCAGCAGCTTAGAGGGCAGCGAGGGCTTGAGGCTGCCATGATGGTGCCCGAAACAGGAGGCAGAGGAAACCTGTGAACCTTGCCAAATCTGACCACCCTGGGGGCTCCACCTGGGTACAGCTGGCAGAGGCTTGAGTGGACATGGCCAGGCAGAGCCGTGCTGAGGCTACAAGGTGCATCAGAGAGCTGACCACGGACTCCATCTCCTCCTCTTCTCTGTCTCCTCTCCTTCACCTCCTGCCTTATCCTTCCTTCCCCCTTCTCCTGTTTCCTCGGCACACCACCTCCCCACCCCCACCTTGTTCCCTTTTCTCCTCCTTTGGCCCAAGACCAGCCTGGCCACTGGCCCCATGTGGTTTTGTCCATTTGGACAGGGGTTGGGGTGAGGGGACCAGATTGCTGTTCTCAACATGAGTGGGACAGATATTAGAGTGGAAAGGAGGAAACAATGGTTAACTTCAGTTTGATTTCTTTAGAAAAAGTATCCACAGGTCCCAGGAGCTGCAGGCAGTAGATATATTCAAAGAAGAGATTTTTAACCACTCAAAAAGCATCCATGAAAACCCTCTGGGGACTGCAAAAGAAGCACAATGTGTTAACACAATCCTTGCCTTTTTTCAATCAGCAAGCAACAAAGGGCCATTGATAATGATCAGTATGGTGTTTGTCAAAAGAGTGAGAGGTTCTTGTTCATAACTTGTTTAGTTTTGCTCAGTTACGTGCCTTGGGCACCTACCACCAAGCTAGATCCCAATTCAGAGCCTGGAGGCTCAAAGTCCTACCTTCCAGGAGCTCCCCTGCCTGCCGGAGAGACCAGAGCAGGGGGAGATCAGCAAGGGCCAGGGGCCAGGGAGGGATTTCGAGAGCTTGTGGAGGAGAGACTGAACAGGACCCTCGGGCAGAAACGACTTGGCCTGAGAGTTGATTTTTAACTCCTGCTGTTACCTGGAGGCTCACACCAGTGAGAGAGATTTTTCCTTGAAGGAAGCAAACCTTCTGTGAAACAGAAGGGGAAGTGGGAGACTCGGCACCAGGCCCCCTGTGGACGCTTCTAACTCGGTCATTTAAGTGGCACAGCACCCTGTACTGAGTCTCATTCCCCGGGAGAGGAAGCTGATCTCCAACACTGAGTAACCTTTCCAGGGTCCCACAGTTCCAACTAAGGCTTAAACTTCTGGCTAGGAGAGTTTCCACTACACAGTGCTCCCCCACATCTAGAGCCCCAAGCTGGCAAGTGGGTGCTGGGGCTGGCATGCCACGGAGGGAGTTTTTCCAGGCTTGGTGGCAGCGAGCCAGGCCAAATGTGCATGTCTGGGGCCATGAGGATGGAGCCACACTTCTCTTGAAATGGAGCTGATCCGGCCCCAGCGCTGAGCTCACCCCAATCCCAGA
The DNA here is from genome assembly GCA_006410615.1 of Neotragus moschatus. NCBI lineage: Eukaryota > Metazoa > Chordata > Mammalia > Artiodactyla > Bovidae > Neotragus > Neotragus moschatus. Next base: position 763,934 of record SJYA01002182.1, on the reverse strand, counting down.
GTGAGAAGGTGACCAACCAGGTCCCAGGGCTACTGGACCGGCATCTCACTCGCCTGCTCTCAGGCCTCCTCATCGACAGTGGTTTTTTCTTGCAGGTCACCAGCCAGAGGGCAGGACGGAGAATGCTCATCTTTCTCCTGATGTGCCTGCTGCAGGGTGAGTCCCAAACAGCCAGATTCAGAGCTTGCACACCCACACCCGAGCCTTCCAGGCTGCAGCCTGGCAGGCGTCTCAGTGGCCTTCAGCAACCCCTCCAAAGTACAGGCATTATCCATGGCTCTGGAGCGAGGGAGTGATTGGATCTGGGCCCAGGGAGAGTGTGGGAGGCAAGAGCTCACACGAAAAGGTGTATGTCTGACCTGATGATTGCTGGGATATTCAGTGTTTTGATCTATCTCTGCCCTCTTCAGTTCGAGTTGATGACTGAAAGTCAGCTGCATTTCCGAGATATGGGTTCCAGGATAGCACTGCTCCATTAGCACGCATTCTAAAATAACTCCACTGCCAGGCCGCAGTACCAGTCAGGTAAAGATGAAGACCTTGCCTTAAAGAGTGCAGAGGCTACAAAGAAACCAGATGGGTAAATAAGAACCACATCGATGCATTTACTTCTTTAGCAATCACACTTATGCCCTGTGTCAGGCACTAGAGACAGACGGGCGGAAGTCAAGCTGCAGGCTGGTGTGGTGATCAGGCTCAGACAGGGCAGCACAGTCCTGTCTCCATGCTGTGGTGTCTGGTTTTATTCTGATGGTAATGGGGAGCCACTGAGGAAGGCAGTAAGTTTGTGCCCAGAGTATCCAAGTAGCTGCTTTATAAAAAATGTTGAAAGAGTAAATTAACAAATAAATGCTATGATAACACCCTGATGCCGGGAAAGATTGAAGGCAGGAGGAGAAGGGGATGACAAAGGATGAAATGGTTGGATGGCATCACCAACTCAATGGACATGAGTTTGAGAAAGCTCCAGGAGATGGTGATGGACAGGGAGTCAGAAAGAGTCAGACATGATCTATTGACTGAACAACAAATAATAACACCAAAACCAATTTTGTTTGGCTTATAAACAAATCAGATTTTAATGAATCAAAGGTAGCTAATGTTGAAGCAAGAAACCTCTGTGATATAATCACACCATCTCTTTATTTTCATCTCTCACTGCCCTCTTCAAAATTTTTCAGTAGGAGCAAGCTTCCTGGCCCCCAGATGAAAACTCAGGCAGGCCCATGACTTTTCAAGTCTCAAAAGTTCTAACTGGATCATTTTAAGTAACCAGTTAAATATTTTGGTCAACCATTTCATCTTCATTCAGAGATGTGCCCCCCCGGCCACCCCAGGCCTGCAGTTAGAAAGGCAGGGAGGGGTGTGAGACTGCCTTCCCCTCTCCCCTGGTCCTTCTCCCCACCTCGGAGGCAGCTGGCACCTGGGACCCCAGCAGGGTCACAGTGGCGAGTGGGAGGGGAAGCAGGAGGCAGGCTGCTCATACCTGATGGAGTGGCCTGGAGCTCTCTGGCCTGGCAGGCTTCAGAGCTGGCTCTTCCTCTCGTGGATGTCTTTGCAGACCCCTCCAGGGGCCATCTCCCCACTGTGGTCCCTGCACACAGAAGACCCCATCTCAGATGGCTGCAGGCTGGTTCTCTCCCCGCTGGGCCCCACCACTGGGCAAAGGGAGTGCCCAGACCTTTCTCATCCTGTTGCTGGGGCAGAAGTGATCCACCCCAGGCCCAAGCCGGCTCTCCCTGCTCCTGCCACTTGCCCCTTGCACCTCCTCACACCAAGTCAGGCTCCAGTCTGTGACCTCCAACTGCAGCCTCACTTGCCCATCCCTGCCTGAAGCCACACAGCAGACACTGCTGGGAGATGATGGGTGAATGACAGCAGGGGCACCACCTCCACCAAAGGGGCCCCTGGGAGCCATCACACTGACCCTAAAACGCTAGACGTTCCTTTAATTCTCACAGTCAACCAGTACAAAATTCCCAAAGCCTTTATTATATGTAACTGGGAACTTACATAAGAGTCAGGCTTCCTGAGTGGCTCCAGTGGTAACGAACCCGCATGCCAACACAGGAGACATGAGAGACGCAGGCTCCACCCATGGGTCGGGAAGATCCCCTGGAGGAGAGCATGGTGACCCACTTCGATATTCTTGCCTGGAGAATCCCATGAACAGAGGAACCTCGCGGGCTACAGTCCACGGGGTTGCAAAGAGTCAGACATGGCTGAAGCAACTTGGCACACACACACACAAGAGCTACCAGTTATCCACGGAACAAGTTCTTAAGGATCATGAAATTTGATATTGATAAGAGAAAAAAAATGTGCCTTGTGAAAGTTGATTAAGGATTCCTAATCAGCTCTCAACTGCAAAGTCAGAACACCCCATCCTGCTGATCAATGGGCTCATAAATCCTCTTGCTCTGCCCCCTCCCCCCACACACACTTGTAGATCACACACTTGTAGATTCCAGAAATCAGAGCATCATCATTGTTGTCCTGAGATAGTCCTTGTTTGTAATTACAAAGATGCTTGCTTTTAATGACAAGTTGTTATGTAACTTTATCAACAGTGGCATAGGTGCGGTGTGTCATTCAATTAAACCCACAGTGAGTATTGATCTATCTCTAACATTTATGGCCTTGACTCTTCCTATAATGAGACCTTAAGACATTTGCAGTAGGCAAGCCAGCTTTATGGGCATGTGCCCTGTGCAGGCACACAGGGCCCCATTTATAAGGTGCCTGGTTTAATGCTCTACTATTGCCTTAGTGAACTCTTAGTAACTTTGGAACGAGAGGTCCTCCATTTTTATTTTGCACTGGGCCTTGCAAATTATGTAGCCAATCCTGGCAACAGGATTAAACTTTCTTGGGTTCAGAGGTGTTAAACACATGGAGCTTCCCTAATAGCTCAATTGGTAAAGAATCCACCTGCAGTGCGGGAGACCCCGGTTCAATTCCAGGGTCAGGAAGACCCACTGGAGAGGGGATAGACTATCCACTCCAATATTCTTGGCTTCCTTGTGGCTCAGCTGGTAAAGAATCTGCCCACAATGTGGGAGACCTGGGTTTAATCCCTGGGTTGGGAGATCCTCTGGAGAAGGAAAAGGCTACCCACTTCAGTATTCTGGGCTGGAGAATTCCATGGACTGCATAGATTATGGGGTCGCAAAGAATCAGACACGACTGAGCGACTTTCACTTTCACTTTCAAAGACCGAACAAATTGTAGATGCCAGGCACCCGTATCCTAGAGCAAGATGTTGAAGCACCTGGACCAGACTGTGGAGAGAGATGGCAAAGCTGGTTGTTCCAGAAACAGCCCTCCATGTCGTCCCCTGCAGAATCATCAGGGGTAGAAAAGAAGAGCTCACAGTAAGAGCTTTCTGGAAAGAGGCAGTGTGATGTGCCCTGCACCACCAGTCCATGAGGGGCAGAAGGCTCACTTCTTCCCCTCTTTTAGAAGAATAAGAGAAGGAACTTCTAGAAACCCACTCAACAAGCTTGCAGTAGTCCCAGCAGTCTCCCGACAGCTCGGTTCCAGCAGGGACCAAATGTGGATCCCAGAGAAGGAGCTGTTCCCGGGCCTCCAGCAAGAGGGCCACCCACAGAGGACTGTGATTTCAACCGGAGGGGTACGTGGCCCCAGGTCACAGGCTTGATGTCAAGGGGCAGTTAAAAGGCCAGCAGGAGAAGAGGCAGTTCCTGCCAGGAGGGAGCTAATTGGAGAGAGCCCCCCCCACCAGGGAGTCTGGGAGGCAGCAGGGAAAGATGCGATGCCGGGTGCTGCCTTGCCTGGGGGATGCTACACCGGGTGCTGCCTTGCCAAGGGGATGCCACCCTCAGGCCAGGACTCCTCCTCCCCTCCCCTCTCCCCTCCACGCCCAGCCCCAGAGGGGCCCCAACAGCAGTTCCCAGTAGAGAAAGGGGTCCAGCAAAGTAAAAGACCCTGAGCTGTCCCCCTCCCAAACATCAGGCCTCCAAGCATAGCTGGAAGAAAGGAAAAAGGCTTCAACTGGATAAGAGACTGGAATTGCAACGAGCACTGGGCTGTGTGTTTTCTTATCCAAATGAGACTACAAAAGCTACTGTACTTGAAATTACGTCTGAGATTTTGTTAAGGGGCAGAGACATCCCAGAGCCAGTGTGAAGAGGTGGTCAGTGAAAGGGCCGTAGACTGAGCTTCAGCTCTGATCGCAGCCACTGCCAAAGCAGACGTAGTCACAGTTCTGCTCGGGTTTGACGGCAGCCCTTGGTGGTTTCCACTTCTAGAGAAAAGTGAGCAGTGTTGCAAGCGCTGGTCAGAGGAGGTTCCGCCAAGCAGGGCAGGATTCCTGTGCTTCCAGTACCCTCTCCTTTCAGCAGCAAGCATACGCTTCTATTTTTACTATTTAACATGTCTCTCTTTTTAAAAATGTATTGAAGTATACCTGATTCACAATGTTGTGTTAATTTCTGCTGTACCGCAAAGTGATTCAGTTATACACACATGTATATGCTTTCTCATCTCCCTTTCCATTGTGGTTTATCAAAGAATACTGAATATAGTTCCCTCTGCTATACAGTGGGACCTCGTTGTTCTAGTATCTCTCTTTCACATTCCATGCAAACAAATCAGGGTCTTTTCTCTGGTGTTGCCTTGGCCCCCTTATAATAAGGTGCTTAGGGGGCAGCTTTTTAAGCATCTGCATTTTTAAAACACATCTGCACTGGAGCCCAGTGAGTAGAACCCAGGCTCTGGGCAGACTCGCAGAAGATCAGCTGGCACGTGGTAAGTTCTGTGGTGGTTAGCTGAACAGTGGTAAGATCATTCTTGCATGTCCATCCCTCAGATGGGGCCTTTCACACAGCTCCATCCCATCCCTTGGGGCTACTCCTGATCTAGTGCTAAGCACTGACATTTCTATATTGATTCTTTTTAGCTTCCCCGGTGGCTCAGTGGTGAAGAATTCTCCTGCTAATGCAGTAGGCACAGGTTCGGTCCCTGAGTCAGGAAGATCCCCCGGAAGAGGAAATGGCAACCCACTCCAGTATTCTTGCTTGGGAAGCCCCATGGACAGTGGAGCCTGGCAGGGCCACAATCCGTGGGGGATCACAAAAGAGGCAGACATGACTTTAGCAACTAAACAACTACAACAACGAAAGCTTTACTTTACGGGGGCACTTTCTGACCTGTTCCCTAATTCTAGCAGAGTCTGGAGCTCAAAGCTCCTCAAAAGGCAACACACTCAGCGCTTTCTCCACGGACTTTTTTCTCTCTCTGCCTGCAGCCGCCAGTGCGCTGACGGGCCCACGGCTGGTGTCTGGGGAGCCTGGGGGAGCTGTGACCATCCGGTGCCACTACCCCCGCTTGGCCATCAACAGCCATCAGAGGAAGTACTGGTGCCGCCTCAGGCCCCCAACAGGGGTCTGCCGCACCGTCGTGTCCACCACCCACTACACGCACCGGCGCTACCGCGGCCGCGTGGCCCTCACAGACTTCCCAAAAAGAGGCTTGTTTGTGGTGAGGCTGTCCCAGCTGACCCCAGAGGATGAGGGGCGCTACCGCTGCGGCCTCGGGAGCTCAAACAACGCGCTATTCTTCAGCATGAACCTGACAGTCTCTCCAGGTCAGGGCCGGCGGCTGGTAGGTCAGATGTGGTGGATGCCAAGAAGGGGGAGAGATCACAGGAAGCCCAGAGGTCCAGGAGGGCTTTAAACACGAGGACAGTGATGATGAAAGCTGGGCTCATGCAAGGACCGAAGGTGCGGGCTTACATTTCAGATGGAGGGAAAGTAGATACCAGGGAAAATGGCCCAGTTGCACCAACAGCCCGATACTAGGGTCTCCCCATAAGCAATCCCACCCTATTCCCCCTGAACATTGTAGCACGTGTATTTGAAGAGGGTTCCATGAAGCCAGTGAGTTAGATAATGTGGCTTCTTATGGTCTCCTCTCTTTGTTCAGACGTGCGGAGCAGGTAAGATGGGCAGGAGGGAGCCCTTCCTAAGACAGAGCCTCTCAGCAGGCGTCTGTTGGCAGCCAGGCCGGGGTCCTATACAGCCAGTTCCGGAGAGCTGTCCGGAGTCAGGTACCCAGAGTCCAGGGAAGGGCGTCCAGGCTGGGAGAGGAGGCGCAGGCAGGCAGGAGTCCAGAGAGAGGGCTGTTCGATTAGGGGCTGCCCTCTAACCGTCTGCGGACACTGGCCACTCTGCTCTGACTGGAGTTTTTCTTTCCTTCTCATTTGCAGAGCAGTACATGAAGGCCAGAATGGGGTCCTGGGGCAGTTGGATAGAGAACATGTGGGCATAAAACGAGACAGGAACATAAATTGTCAATATTCACAACAGACTGGAGAATACATCTGGCTCTTTCTGTTTTGTCCAATATATTGGCTAAAGACTGCACTGCTTAGTGAGGGTACATTCTACGTGGCAAACACCTCAAGCCTGATGTCCTTTGCTAAAGCCTGTAGGCAGTCCGGACAGCCTTCTCATTAGGCCTCCTTCTGCTGTTCACACAGGTCTTTCCAGAACCATCCCCACAGCCACTCTGGCCTACGGTGAGCTCATCACAGGATCCTTTGAAACAGCTTCAGCCCCAGCAGCCAAAAGATGTACACGAGGAAACACCCAGGCAACAGGAAGACAGAGGACAGGATGGGAGTCGGTTGCCCTGACTCCAGGAGCCAGGAAAACCACGGCTTCAGCCACCGGAGGGCAACCCCCAGGAGCCACTGTGGTAGTGGCTCCAGGGACAGGCAGCCAGGTAGAGGGCTCCGTCTGGGCAACTGTGCCCACCGTGCAGAGTCCGGCTTCAACAGTCAGAGGCACGACTGGTGCAACAGAACGGGGTCTGGTGTGGGGCACCAGCAACTCAGAAGCAACCAGGGCCAGGGCCAGCCAAAGAGAGAGGGAAACTACTCCTGGGGCTGACAGGCCAAGCGAGGAGACAGAGAGCGTCAGCGCAACCCCAGGCACCGCTGAGACAGCCGCAGGGAGCTTTAGGCATTCGACCCTGGCCTCAGAAAGATGGATGTGGGAACCCCTCCTAGAGGAGACATCGGCTTCTGAGCCCGAGAGCCTGGGCTCTGTTGAAGGGAACATCCCAGCTGCGGCTGTGTGGACCTCAGAGCCAACCCACATAGAGACGGTATCTGCGGAGGGAAGCAGTGACGGCGATCTGGACACCCCTGCCGGAGATGGTGGTGTCCGTGTGATGCCAAGCCAGACCCTGGCAGCGGGATCCCCTGGGCCCCCGGCCAGGGAGTCTTCAGTAAAGAGGTAACCCCCAGGCCCCCTCCCCTGGAGCTGCACCTCTGCCTGCTCCCTCAGTGAGCTCAGCTTCACGTGCCCTTGGGTCTGCTCACGCCTCTCCTCCCCGTCTGTAGCCTCAGGACACTTAAGGGCAAAGGTCACAGGGGGTCAGAATGCTCCCTCCTTCCAAGGTCCTCACTGGGAGAATGCCATCTGAGTATTTTCACGCGACTGAGCAAACATCTAAGCAACGGAATATTCAGAATATTTAGGTGGCACTGTTGGGACTTTTCGTTTCTTAAAGATGAGGAAACAAAGCTCCAGTGGGTGGCAAGGTCGGGTGGCGGGGTGACTCACAAGGAGATACTTTGCGGCAGAGCCAAGTGCCTTGCGTGGATTCCCTGACCCTGACTCAGTTCTCTTGGCCCCTGCGGCCCATGGGCAGGAACCCCACACAGGTGGTCGGGGAGGGACAGGACTGAGGACTTGGAAACCGGGAGGCGGGGGACTGCGTCCCGGGTCAGCGACTCACCCGCCAGCCGTGGAGCGAGGGCGGCCGGCCGGCCCAGGCCTCCACGTCGCCTCTGTGCATGAGGGGTGCAGGGCTCTCCAGGCCCCCCTCCTGTGCTTTGCTGACGCCTCCTCCTGCTGCTCCCTCTTCAGCGCTTCTCTGGAAGAGAAGAACTTCTCCGGGATCCTGACTCCAGTCTCGTCGGTGCTGTGCCCGCTTATGCTGGTGACCCTTGTTCTGTGGAAAAGGAAGCTCCAGAGGAAAGGGAGCTGTGAGTGGGGTCTAACTCACCCGGGGCCCACAGAGGGGAGGGCTCATTCCCCTCTGACACCTTCAGGACTGGGGCGGACCGGGGCCAGGGCCAGGACTGCTGGACGCAGAAATGCTGAGTGCTAGTCTGGGCCATGCTAGCCAAGCTTGGATTTGATTCCTTTATCTGTCAAATGGGAAAGTCATCTGTTTATTTACGTCCTGGTGACGTCCGAGAGCCTCGGGAGATGGGTTCTTCAGAGAATGGTGAGACTGTTGCTCAGGGTAGGTCTAGGAACCACGTGAACGGTGCTGGCAGCAGACAGGAGTGCAGGGCCCAGAGGTGAAGCCACTGCACCCTCTGCAGACCTCTTACAGTGCCAGGCCCAGGTTTCAACACATCTAAAGCGACTGCTCCACGGTGGTTAGATGTGTCGAAGAAAGGGTGAGATACTCTGGGAGCAAGCAAAAGGGGCTAAGCTTCCCAGACCCAGGGCCCTGAAGGCCTGGCCCAGTCTCTGCGGATCTAAGGGTCTGATTAGAAACCTCTTGTGTCAGGAAGCTCTTGACGCTTGCAGCGGGTGAGGGTGGTTCTTGGGGAATCAGGCTCAGCACCCAGGACCCTCACAGTGTGCTCTCTGTCTGTGCAGCTCAGAAGACAGGAAGGTCATCAGGGGTCACCTTGATTCAGATGACACAGTTCCCGGAGCCGGGCCTCCAGCCAGGCCAGCCACCCCAGGTGGGAAGGAAGAGGCTCCAGGTTGACCCTCCTCCTCTCCACACCAGCCTGAGTCTCCCAGCAAGAGACCCGGGACCCTAAGGAATGGAAGGACAAGCCGCTCGGTCACTGTGGAAGCGGAACCAGGACTGAATACCATAGCCCAGCTTCTTCTCTTCCTTCCTCCACCTGAACGAGCTGGGGCAGAGGGAGCTGGGGGAGTGGGACTCCGTCTAGGGAGACAAAGGCTGGGCCAAGGAAGGTTGAGCACTTTCCATGGCCATAAGTGACACCGTGACTCAAAGAAGGCTGCAAGAAAGAACCAGTTCACTACTGGTGGAGGTCAGTGGACCCAGATAAGTCGTGAAATTTCCGTTCCTGGAGGTTTGAAAATATGAGAGGCTTCCAATCAGAGTGCAATGGTAACAAAATTTCAGCCATCACTCGTAGCCCTCATAGGTGCCCCCTTTTCTGACGTCTGTTAGCACCCAGCCTACTGCACACGTTTGATTCTGTTCATTTCCAGTAGATTCTAAGCTCTGGGGGCAGTAATTGCATGTTGTCCTTCTCACTACGTCCCCGAAGAACTTCAGCTCCGTAGAGCCCCCAATAAATCATTGTACTGAATGGCTGACTGGAGGGGCGTGGTCTCTGTGGCCTCTGGTGACCCTGGCCATGAAGATGCTCTGAAGCGCTTTCAATGTGGGGGCGGGGCATAGATGATCCCACAGGTCCCTACATGGGGACCAAGAGGAAGAACATTTGTTCCCCATTCATCCCTTCCCCTTTGGCCCCACACTCACTATGCTGTAGACCTTTTGACCCAGTCAAGATTTTCTGGGATTTTCCTAAGTTCATGAAGGAGAAGGGTATTTTTCAGTAGATTCTCATCTTCTTCATAAAGCTCCTCTTATTCAACTGCTTATAAACACCTGATGCCAAGGACTGTTGATAAAGCTGGAAAGTGGTTATGCTAAGAGGGGTGGATAAGAAAGAAGATGGCCAAGAGAAGTTTTATGTGGATTCTGCTTTGCGACCATCTCATCACATGCTTGTTGGGGGTTTTGCTCTAGTCCCAGGTGTCATGTCTTATCAGGCGTCACCTCTGCTCTGTCACTTTGCCAGATTTTTCAACAAGCTGTCTGAGCTTCACGTTCAGACAGAGCAGCCCTCAAGCAATGGAAGGGAAGGGAAAGAAAGGCTCCAGCATCAAGTCAGGAATCGTCAGGTAGATATTCCCAGAAGGCTCAGCCCTGCCTCCCAAGCGGCCAGCAGCACCGCAAATCCTACCTTGCTGCCTCTGCAAAGCTGGGGCTGAACCCAGACGCTGTCCAGAGAGCATACATACGATACGCTCTTCATGGTTTGGGAGAGAAAGGCTCACTGTTTTGGATAAGCAGTGAAGTTGCCTGCACCTAACCAAATGGATTACAGAACTTCAGCACTAATAGATCCTCAGACATCAACCAGTCTGAAACCCACTGCCCAGGGTGAGATAACAGAGACCCTGTGGCAGCAAAAGAGCTTGCTGAAAGCCACTCAGTTAACCCAGTTAAGAATAGCAGGATGAGGACTAGAAAAGGGAACTCGTGACCTTGACCTAGTGCTTTCCTCACTTCACCTTTGCTAAACACCATATCAGAGCAAAACTCATCATCGAGAATCAGACACCACACCCCTGGCTCTGGACCACTTTCATGCACATGATCGCAGGGGCCTGCCTCAAACACCTGTAAGAGAGACAGAAGGGCCACCATCATCCCATCCAACCGGTGTGGAAACAGGCCCTCAGGGGTATAGAGTTCAACCACAGTCCCTCGGCTCACTGCATGCAGGAATGGGAGCAAATCCAGACTGTACAGGACCACTCCCGCAGTGTCTTCCAGAGGCATCCACAAAACGCTAGCTTCTGAGGACCGTTACGAGCTATTCTGAGGAAAAGGTTAGGTAGATCAAAGAAATTCGGGAAACATGGCTTAAACCAAAAGCAGGTTTTGTGCAGGAGTTTTGGAAGACTTTAATACACCAAGGTGCGTTGTGAATAGCCCTGGTGGGAGGGTCTGGGGACATTGTATGTGTTTCCCCGGGTTTGGGACTATCGTGTTTAGCTTGAAGCGACCTCACAGGACTGGGCTCCTCAAATCACTCCTTGTTTGGGGAAGCCTGATGCACTGAATCAGGGGTCACAAACCTTTTCTATAAAGGGCCAGAGAACAAATGTCTTCAGACTTTGCAGGCTGTAAAGCCTGTGTTGCAACTGCCTCACTCTGCCCTGGCAGCCCAGCAGTGGCCAAAAACCATCCTGAAGTGAATAACTTTGGGCTGTGTTCCAACAAAACTATTTACAGAAGCAGGCCACAGGCTGGATCTGGCTCAAGAGCGGTAATTAATTTACAGCCTTAATGCCAATCCCTGCATTAAACCGTAAAACCAACTGAGGCTCTCCACTTCCCACTCTGATATGAAGGATCTGACTCCAACCTCCTCAACAGCTTCCCTTGACCACCCTTGGCCGGCACCTTCCTCCTTCTGAGCCCCTGTAAGCCTCTGTCTGGGATGCAGCAGTTGGGCATTCTGCCTGACCACCTGCCTGGGGGGGGGGGGGGGGCCCCTCCCAGCCAGGGTGTTGTCCAAGGGGTTGGGGTCAGGGGCAGCTTCCAGAAGTAGGAGAGGCTGCCAAACCAGAGTGTTCCGGGGAAAGCTGAGGTCCACCAGCGGGGAGAGCCAGTACAAGCTCAAAGGGATGGAGCAGAGCCAAGACCAAAGTCTTTGGAGCTGAACAGAGATAAGATCTGAGTGAAATCTTGGCCAGGAAGGAAGTGGGGGAACCCCTAAGGCTTAAGGCACTCCTTTATGGGCTAACGGATGCCTGGAGAGGGGCAGGGGCCTGGATTTAAAGGGCCAAAGGCAAAGGAGGCTAAAAAGGCCGTGACCACTGCGGGGAACTGTCAGAGCTCTGGTTTTTAATCTCATATCCCCAGCTAGCTTGATACCCACATCTCTGGGACGAGGAGCAGGGGGACTTCCGTCTCTGAAGCTGGAATCAGCCAAGTGTCCGTGGGAAGTATGCAAGATACAGGGACGCTCTCCCTTTCCTAAGATCAAGCATGTTCTCTGGATTAGGGAGCAACCCTCCCAGTCTCAGCTTGCCACATAATGCTGCTGCTGTTCACTGAGTATCTCTACCAAGCAGGCACACTCCTGGGTGTTTTCACATTCTACATTCACTTGATGCAACATTCCTATAAAGTAGGCAAGATAAGCCCCATTTTACAGATGAGAAGACTGAGAAGATAGGAAGAGGCTGGGAGCCACTGAACACAAGGCAGCCACAGACGAAGTCCTTGATCATGGCACGGCACCGCCATGCTTGGACTTACAGCCTGCTTATTGTGGTCACACGCTGCCCTGTTTACGATTCTCGAGAAGTCCTTGTTTTCCTCTTTTAGGCCTGTGTGTAAAAAAGTCTCATAATCATTTCCAGTAACTTGTTCTCTTCAGACACTGAGCTGACATATTCCTGTTCTGGCTAAGTGAAGTGGAGAAGTTCAGAGCGCTGGGGCTAAGAGGGAAAACTTCACTGACCAGCCTTGAGGTCCTTACTGGCATTTGCAAACATCGAGCTCAGATCCTAACCGCTTGCAGGAGTGTCCCTCTGTTACAGGTAACTCAGGACAAGCGCTTGACTTGGCAGCCGACTTCTCATACTCTCCACCAGGGTTTGCGGGGTTACTTCCTCTCCTCCAGGAGCCAGCGGGGTCTGGGAGGTACAGAATCCGCTCCCNTCCTAACCGCTTGCAGGAGTGTCCCTCTGTTACAGGTAACTCAGGACAAGCGCTTGACTTGGCAGCCGACTTCTCATACTCTCCACCAGGGTTTGCGGGGTTACTTCCTCTCCTCCAGGAGCCAGCGGGGTCTGGGAGGTACAGAATCCGCTCCCGTCAGATACAGATGAGGGAGGCATTTCCACGAAAGGACTTACCCCTCACTTTAGTCAAGTAGACATGTATTATGTGACTATTTTCCACTGGTGCAGATAATCCAGGGCTAAGAGCTTGACAAAGGTCGAATGGAGAATGGAGAGCCCGTACTAAAGGAAGTACTTTCGGTGGGTGGTGCTGCATGCCAAGTCCTGGGACACCAAGCCCTCCACGTTGAAGTGACACAACGTGACTTACAGGCACTGGGCCTCCCAGACCAAACTGCTCCCCTCACTGTCAACAAGGTGGCTGAGCCATCACGCCATGGCCCCCCGTCCAAGGGGGCAGCTGAAACCCACATGGGCAGCAGAGAGGTGCCAGCTGCCGGAACGGACCCGATGCCACACTCCTAGAGGCCCGTAGACATCACGAGCACTGAAGCGCTGGGTCAGGGGGCCGCCGTTTGCTTCCTGGTCCTGTTTGGCTGAAACATTCCCTGATTAGCATCTAGGGTTTTCTGTTCTGCCTCTTCCAGCCTCTGACCAAGTTCCCATCCTTTGCCTGTTTGTTGCCTTGATCTAGACCTACCAGTTTTGCTCTGAGCATAGAGGTTCAATTAACAAGGGCCACTTCCTTTCTAAGGATTCCTGGTTACAGATTCCTGGTTCCCCAACCCTGAGTATCTTAGAAGGAAGAGAGCCGTGATGACCGTGACCGAAAGCATTTTCCAAGTTGTCTCATAATTTGACGATGTTGCACTTCAGACCAGAGTTCAGGAAGAGGGCACTGGGGAGTTTGCTTCTTTAAATCCTGGCATGGGAAGGACAGACTGGTTAGGAAATACAACTCTCCCCCACCCGTGTAGCACAGACAGCTGAAAACCAACTACAGTACATGTCACTAGAAAGAAGCAGATTGTACACCATTGTACAGATGGGAATGTTGAGGCTCGGATGGGCACAGGCTGCAGGGGATCTCAGAGGATGTGTTTTCAATGGCTGCCGCCAGACAAAGCTTGGGCTAAAGGCCAAGCTCAGACCAGGAACAAGGAAACAGCAAGTTTTCAGGAGGACCCCGGTGGCTTATGAGAGGGGCTGGGCCCTGCCACCTGACACTCCACCTATTGACTTTGGATGTCTGCTCTGAAAATCTTCCTTCTTCCGCCCCTCCCTGGCCAGGGGATGGAGGCAGGAGGGCAAGAGAGTGGTTTGGTAACTTCAGAAAAGATTTGCTCATTGGTTCCTGCCTCGCAAAATCAGAGAATAAAAGCTCTCTGGGGTCCCGGAACTGACCTAGGGGAAACTGAGGGAGCCTGGTGACTGAAGCCGACTTTCCACTTCCAGGATCTTCCACGTTCAGGTTCGACCCTTCTAGCCTCCTCGGGGCAGGCGGGCCCACTGCCGTCTCTGCCATCACACCCCCACCAGTCACGAGTGCAGGCAACCCCCGCTCCCGCCCCGCTCCACAAGGCCTAGAAGAAATGTCGTTTTCACTTTCTAATTAGGGATCAATGGAGCTAGGAAAACAGTGAGGGACTGGACATCTGGGCAGTGACACAGGGAGGCGGGTTGTCAGGAAGAAGGAGGTGACTCAGTGAGTTCATGGAGACGGAAGGAAAGATCTGAGGCCCCGGTGTACACACGTGGCCAGTCAGTGGCTCTCTGCAACAAATCCGGTGACCTGAACCTTGAATCTAGTAGCAGCCCTCCTCCCCTCACACTTCCCACACGCCTGCCACCCAGCATGGCACTGTGACTTTTCCCTCATTGTGGTTGTTCTTGGCATGGATACGAAGCTGCCAGGTCATAGACGCTCTGCTCCGAGCCCCCTAAGAAGGGCCCTGTGGAGCCCCTATGAAATCACCCACCAGCCAGGCAAACATTTATAAGGAAGCTTCCTCCTACTTACTTCCTGACGGGGAGGTTCACCAGAAAACCTCTGAACATAAGTCTGGGCTCAGAGACTCCTCCCAAATCTGACCCAAGCTAAGCCAGGCCAACTGGACTGTTCCAGTCTGGGCCTCCAGGCAGTGACCACACGGGGACCACACTGCCAAGCTGAGCAAAAGTGCAGTCGTCCACGTCCCAGGCCCTCTCTCAAGCCCCAAAGGTGAAATTAAAACAGCAAGAGCCGACACTGTGCTCCTGCCAGTGGGTGACAGCTGGGCCAGGAAATACTAGATCATTGCTTGCTGATGGCAAGGGCAGGGGACCTGGGCATAAATAATCCCAAATGGTCCACTTCCTTAAAAAACAGGGTTTGAGGGGAGAGGGGCTTGGTATTTAGCTTTTGCAGAGTCATGGCCACAATTCTCTTTTCCAGCGATTGTTACTAAAATGCTCTATAAATGCTTACCAAGAAATGCTCGATTTCAGGGCTGGCTGGCCTCGGATTAAACATTGACGACAGACAAGAGTTAAACATTGACTCAGCTAAAGACCTGCACATGGGAGCAGAGAGCTGGCAGCAAACGGCAGTGGTAGGCATTTCCTCTCTCCACTGTGATCCCACTTGTCCCGCAAAGCCACATTCGTGAGGACTGTCCCCAGTGAGCAGTGCTGAAAGGGCGGTGGAGATCTGGGGAAAGACCAGATAGCATAGGCCTCCCCTTCTCTGTTGGTGGCTGGGTCAGCCCAGGTTCTGGGAGCTTCACTCTGGTAGTGCCTGGGGGCCTGTGGACCTGGCCTTTTCCAGTCTTGGCGGGATCAGTTCAGTGCAAATGGGATTCCCTTGGCTGCCTGGGAAAACAGACTTCCAAAGATTCATCCGGGGGAGTAAAGGCTTTGGGAAGTGGAGGAAAGTGCTCAGTGTTGGGAGACCTTGGTTCTCGACCCTTCCATGGCATCAGCTCACTGTGCAAACCTGGCCAAGTCCTCCCACTTCCCTGCCCTTGGTTCCTCACAGGTCAGCGGGGAGATCAGTCCATTCCAACAGCCTATGCCGTCCCCGTGCTGAACCACCAACACTTTCTAGATGCCAGCCATTGTCCATATTATACTCAATCTTCACACCATAGTAATGGGGTAAGGTTAATTAGCCCTATTTTATAAATGAGAAAACCAAGGCCCAGAGACATTAAATAACTTGTCAAGGGGCCCCCTGCTAGGAGATGGCAGGACTTGGATGTGAACCCAGGGAGTTCCAGGTCTGGAGTGTGGGAGCTTTCCCAAGCCCGCCTGGCTGGTGTGTGGGGCTGACGACTCTTCAGTTAGACAAGAAGCCCTTGGGGAACAGGGATGCACACCCCTGCATGTCTCCAATTTCCCTGGACCTCGAACTTGCTGTGGGGCATAGTTTTGCGGTAGACTGATTCAACAACTGGTCACGGACACAGCAGAAGTTTGTGGTAGGCTGAGAAGTGGCCTTCCAGAGACAGGTCCACCTCTGATCTCTAGAATCCGTAAGTGTTACCTTATTTGAGAGAAGGGTCTTTGCAGATGTAATTCAGTTCAGGATCTTGAGATGAGATCATCCTGGCTTATCTAGACAGACCCCAAAGCTATCACAAGTGTCCCCGTAAGAGAGGCAGAGAAATATTTGAGACACACAGAAGACACTGTGACCCAAGGACACAGATGAGAGTGGTGTGGCTACAAGGCAAAGAGGGCCAAGGAATGCCAGCAGCCACCAGGAGCTGGCAGCAACAAGGGTCTGCTTCTTCCCCTGAGGGAAGCCCTCCGAGGGAGCCCTGAGCCCACACCCTGATCTCCGACGTTTGCCTTCCAAGAAAGAACGCTTTTCAGCTGTTTTAGGCCACCCCGGGTGTGGTCATCTGCTGCAGCCGGCACAGGAAACTAATGCGATGCTCAATCAAAACACAGAGCCCTAGAACCGGGAAAGCCTTGGAGGTCACTTGGTCCAGTGCCCCGGGTTAACGGACGAAACACCTGCAGCCCTGAAGGGGGAAGTGGTTTGGCGAAGGTCGCTCAGTAAGTTAGAGCCTGGTACAGGCTCGCTGACCCCAGCCCAGGGATCCCCAACTGATTCGTGCTGAGTCCCAGAGTCGTGAAAGGCAAATGAGGAGACATTCTCATTATTATTTTCCTCTCTGATTATTATTTTAAGAGGGAGAGGGAGCTCTTAAATAGATGAAGCGCTGTCCATCTTGGAGGCGTTAACTCCTGCTTTTACCATCATCACTCTGGAGTCGGGCAGCCACTCTCCTCCCCCAGGACTGGGAGGCACGGCCTATGTCTTGGGGCCAGTGGGTTCCCGGTGAGGAAACCGCAGCGAAAGATGGGAAGCTGGGGGACTCCAGTCACACCGCTAGCACGTGGCTGAGCCCAAAATAGGACGCAGGGTTCTGACTTCATAACTCTTCCCTGGTTCTGCTTCTCACTTGCTTCTTTCCCTAAGCTGGGTCAGTAGGCATCGTGGACTTGGGATATGTGTGGGGGCCTGGGCACCGTCAGCTAAGATGGTTTGGGGGACTCCTGGGAACACACCAAGACGTGATCCAGGAAATGTCCCATCATCACAGACTGTAGGGCTGGGAGAGGAGCCCCAGGCAGCCTGAGAAGCAGCTGTCTCCTGGACGTGCTTCCCTCCCTCCCTACAGGCCCGTAACTCATCAAGGTTGTGTCGTAGGGCTCAGTGGGTCCCCCTTAAGCCAGACTCCAGACAACTAGACACAAGGTAACCCTGCTTTGGGGAAAGTGGGTAAATGAGAATAAGAGAAAAAACCTGCAAATAGCTTGACGATCGATTTCCAAAGAAGAGAGAAATAAGAAGGAGAAATCTTTGAAAGGAGCCGCATAACCTGGCAGAACTAGAATTTTCCCCGCATTGTCCCCAAACCTTCTCCACCTCCCCTCACACTCTCCCACTTCATATTGACCCTGGGGCTAGGGATGGGGATGGCTGAGCGGGGAAGAAAGATGGCTCAGCTACCCCTGCGTCTCTATGCATGTCACCGCCCCCCCTCTCCCCCCGGACTGCAGGGCTTAGTCCAGGGCTGCCACTGGAGAGGAGACTGACATTGATAGAGAGACCCCNTGTGGGGGCCTGGGCACCGTCAGCTAAGATGGTTTGGGGGACTCCTGGGAACACACCAAGACGTGATCCAAGAAATGTCCCATCATCGCAGACTAGGGCTGGGAGAGGAGCCCCAGGCAGCCTGAGAAGCAGCTGTCTCCTGGACGTGCTTCCCTCCCTCCCCACAGGCCCGTAACTCATCAAGGTTGTGTCGTAGGGCTCAGTGGGTCTCCCTTAAGCCAGACTCCAGACAACTAGACACAAGGTAGCCCTGCTTTGGGGAAAGTGGGTAAATGAGAATAAGAGAAAAAAAGTGCAAATAGCTTGACAATCGATTTCCAAAGAAAAGAGAAATAAGAAGGAAAAACCTTTGAAAGGAGGCGCATAACCTGGCAGAACTAGAATTTTCCCTTCATTGTCCCCAAAACTTCTCCACCTCCCCTCACACTCTCCCACTTCATATTGACCCTGGGGCTAGGGATGGGGATGGCTGAGAGGGGAAGAAAGATGGTTCAGCTACCGGTGTGTCTCTATGCCTGTCACCCCCCCTCACCCCCCGGACTGCAGGGCTTAGTCCAGGGCTGCCACTGGAGAGGAGACTGACATTGATAGAGAGACCCCNCATATTGACCCTGGGGCTAGGGATGGGGATGGCTGAGCGGGGAAGAAAGATGGCTCAGCTACCCCTGCGTCTCTATGCATGTCACCGCCCCCCCTCTCCCCCCGGACTGCAGGGCTTAGTCCAGGGCTGCCACTGGAGAGGAGACTGACATTGATAGAGAGACCCCCAAGGGTTTGGGGATGCCAGACAAGGGGGCCTGCACTTTGCTTGTCCTGTATGGAGCCCTGGGGTCTGCATCTTACCAATGTCCACTGAAGCCCCAGTTACGTGGGGCAGGTGAGCGCAGAAAGCTACAGGGGTGTTGGGGAAAATGAGGCTCTGCAGCACGGGATCTGAAAGTACCAGAAAAATGTGAGTGAGCCACACTTGCCCTGCACACACTGGAGGTCCTACCTGCAGGAGCCCAGACGCAGAGACAAGGAGACCCAGGGTTGGCAACAGACCTTTCAAGATGGGCCGGTGTAAAGACCACCTGCCAGCGGGAGGGGTCACACCGCAACGGACAGGGCCCACTCAGAGCCACCGTGGGGGGCTCCTTCCCTCCATCTTGACAGTCACACTGGTGCAAGTCACCCCCTCACCAAGACCAGCTCCCCCAGGGTTCACAGAAACACCGGAGCAGAGACGGGGACAGAAAGGAAAGCCAACCCAGAATGAGACTGAGTTTCAGATCAGGAGGAAAGTGAACGAGATATCACTGAATCAGACCAACTTTACCTATAAGTGACTAGGTAACTTTTTTCCAACATCAGTCAGATTATGGCTTTAAGGTCTGAAAAAAAAAGCTGCATAATAGAACACAAGGTTTATTTTCCCACCATCCAAACCCATGACCTCAGGCTGATAGCCCACTGTGACCGTGTGGGTAGCTAAAATAAGACCCGGGTTCTGCCTGCCTTGTGTTTTTTCTGGGACTCTATTTCCCCTTTCCTTCTTCCCCTTCTGGGGTCCAGGCTGCAGGACGCTGTAGACAGAGCCTGGGCCAGCCCTGCACAGGTAGGACTGAGTGGGATTCTTGCATGGGGTGGGCACGTGCGGGGTGTGGGGAGCACACCGGTGTTGGGGAGGGGGCTCCACTTGTATGACTCAGACAAAGATCGTTTGGGGAACTCCTGGGAGTCCTAACCAGGTCAGGTCAGGGAAACCACCAAGGACTAACCGAGTCAGGGAGGGAGGCTTCTACCGCCTCTTAGACAGACAGTCAGTGCTCACTTTGCCGATGAGGTGCCAAGCCCGGGTCCCAACAAGACCCTGAGCTCTGCCATTCCCGGAATCCCGGGGCAGCTGGAGCCTCCAGTTCCGCTAGCATGAGAGAGGGGAAAAACATGGTCCCCCAGGTCCTGGGGGCTCTGGGACTGATGAAAGGGGCTCTGCAGGAGACGCAGAAAGAGTGGACTTAATCCAGGGCGTGGGGGATGGGTCCCCAGGTGCGTGGAGATATGAGGCTATTCCTGCCACCTGTACCCCTTCTAATGCATATCAGCTCGGCACTAATATCTGGTGCTAGCCTCAGCCTGTAGGTTTGGTATCACTCTGTCCATTTTCCAGCTCAAAGAGAAATAATGAAGGGGACTTGCCTAAGATCTTGCAGCTGGAAAGCAAACAGAACCGGCTCTCCATGCTTGACGCCCTGTCTCCCATCCTGCAAGGGCAATGGTGGGGGACTCCCAAGTAACAGAGTCTCCCCAAGGTCAAGGGGAAGCAAGTGGAGCCAGGCGGGAAGGCGGAAAGGAAAGGAAAGCAAGGGCTCTGTGGGAGTCACGTGCCGCTGGCCAGCCGCCATGCCCATGGGAGAGTGTCCCTTTAAGAGCCCAGGTGTGGGTCAAGCACCACACAGTTTCAGGTTTGGCAGCAGCACCCAGTGTCCCGTCGGAGGCTTCCAGAAAAGCCAGGGCTGCCAACTGGTCAGCAAGCGGCGCTCCCGAAGATAGGAGGAAGGAGCTCAAAGTAAGTGGGGCTGCTCTGGGGTCCCCGAAAGGATGCCATCTGGGAAGGGCCCTCTGCACGCACGACCCTAGTCCCCAAAGAATGGGATGAGAGGAACGTGGCCACTGCCTGCATGCCCAAGCATGTCGTGGGGGAGCTGATGGGCAGAAGCCCGGGTGCATCCCAGGGAGACAAAGCAAGGTCCAGGGGTGAACACTCGGCAGGTGGGAAGAAGGGATGTCTGGGCTTGGCACATGGCGTTCTGCTCAAGATTTGGTCTCTGAGTTCCCTCCTAATTCCTCCATAATGTAACTGTGGCCTTAGGCAAGTCACCTGATTGCTCTCTCAGCCTCTGTTTCCTAATGTGCAAAATGGGCATAAAAATAAGGCCGATCACTCATGGTTGATGTGAGATTCAAATGAAAATAAGATGTGTGAAATCGCTTTGAACACTCTAGAGCAAAATAACAGTTGTTTTGGTGTTTTCCAATTCAGTTCAGTTATTCCAGGACTACTGAGCACCAGACCAATGCAGATAGGATAATGCCTATGCAAGTCCTGGGACAAGGCGGGTACCTTTCTAGTCCTTGAATATTTCTCCTTTCAGCTTTCTGGGGGAGGCACACACAGTCCATTTTTCTGGGCTTTGAAGACACCCTGAGATCCTTTCCAACTTCAAGTCCACTTTGCTCTCACAGATCCCTGCCACCCCAAGGTGTAATGTGCGTCGCCATTTCATCCTGTACCTGCTAAGCTGGGAAAATGAAGTCCTTCCCAGGAAAGTGAGTTAGGCGGGCAGAGCCCCCTGCCAGGCACAGGCAGCATTCTTCACTCCTCAGGCTCCTGTTGCCTCTGCAGCCGGGAGACCTCGGACACCAGCTCTCTTGTCCTGATGGTGTCCAGGCCGGCCAGGGGCTGCTCAGCACAAGCGCAGCTGCTCTTCAAGCTGCGCCCCTCACCAGCCCCACTGCGCGCCACCGCCCCAGGTCACCTACGCGGCCGGCGCTGTTTTGCACCACAGCCCGCACTGTCCCTCTCCCCCTTCACCAGGGTAACTACGAGTCCCTGAACATCTGGAGTCGGGATGTGTCAGTTCGTGGGTTCGTGTAGAAGGCAGCTGTCTATGCTCAGAGCCAGTTTTGAAACTCTCCATCCATCATCCTTCGCCCTGCCCTTGGGTGTGGTGATGTGGCAGACGGAGCAACGAACCAGGAGCCAGGAGAGCAGCTGGCTCTGTTATCTCTGCCCGTCTCTTGGAACCTCTGGACTCTGTGGCTTTATTTCACAAATAGTGTAATAGCAGCAGCTTCCAGGTAGAAAACACACTTACCCTCGGCTTTCGCAGCTTCATCTTCTTCCTACCTGAAACAAACCCAGTGGGAGGCAGGGTAGGAGTCATAAACCTGTGTTACAGTTAAGGAAACTGAGGCTGTGAATTACTGTGAGTGGTGTAAGGTCACCCAGCAGGTATAAATGACAACATTTGGGTACAGTCATTTTGGTATGGTCATGGGGATATTTTGACATCACCTAAAAAAACACGATACACAACTTTTTAAAAAGTAGCACACGCATGTGCTCAGCAGAGACCCCCGCACATATGTCTTGCCCCCTCTCTGGGTGGACGGGGGCTGGGATCCCAAAGACCCTGACATTGACACAGTGGGATGGACTGGAAAGAAGTTTTGGAGGCCATGTGTCTGGCTACAGGAAACAAATGTAACCTGCCGTACGTTTGGTAAGTGCTGAATAAATAGCAGCCATTATTAATTTTCAGGAAGAAATTCTTCTGTTGGCACCTACCTCTGAGTTCAGAGTCTTTTCACAGGAACCACCTTTCCTGTGAAAAGCAGAGAGGAAAGAATTGGACTAAGTTCTCCTCTAAGACTGGATTTCCTGCTCCTGCCCCTTCTGACTGCTTCCTCTCAACTTTAAGACCCTCTGCTGGACAGCACAATAACTAAAACCTTGTATGCTTGACCCAGAGTGCCTGAATCTGAACCGCATCCCAGTCACTTACCTGCCGTGTAACTTTGGGCAAGTGTCTTACTTCTCTGGACCTCCACTGTCTCATTTGTGAAATGAGTTTACCCATTGTACCCTACCTCCCAGGGTGACTGTGGGCTAAATGAGTTAACACATGTAGAGCGCCTGAAAGTGACTCCATTGTGCCCGCTGAAATCAGGATCCCTCGCTTGTAACCTAGTCCCTGGCACACGTCTGCTCTTTCCGGCCGTGACAGTCCAATCTGAACAGCTCACCCCAAGTCTTCGAAGGATGCTCAGCAAACAGATGTCTGTTCTCTCACTCTGAGACAGGAAAAAGAGAAGACTGTGTTGATTTTATTTAAAGAGGATGCGGGAAAAGAACTGCTATTTTTAAGCCCGATACCCTACTTAAGACTTTACATGTGTTGCCTCATTCAGTCCTTATGGCGACTCACTAGACTAGATGCAGTTATCTCCAGTTTACAGATGAACAGTGGGGCTCAATGGATTTAAAGAGTCTGCCCCAAATCACACAGTCCTCAAGTGAGAGAGCCAACAGCCAACTGGAGGAGTCCATACGCTGTGCTACTCTCTAAGTGCACAGCACCCGTGAAAGTCAAGTGCATGAGCCCCTCAACCTCCTGTGCTAACGAGTAACTGCAGCCTCTTGCAGTGGAAGAGCACTTTACACTATTGGGAGGGCCTCTATACATATTAACCTTCATCCCCCATCCCAAGGTAGCCCCCCAACTAGACGAGTCAGGGCCGACAACACCCGTTTTACAGATGGGAGAGTTGAGCCAGCACATTTTGCCCAAGTGGGAGAGCTCTTCTGGTAGCCTATGACAGAGCGGAACTCTGGACCTCTGAGTTTCTTCCAGCCTCCTCGAGCTACTATCCCGTGAGCACCCAGAACAAAGAAGGCGTAGGGCAAAGTGAGAGAAGTCAGCCCTGACTTTGTCCTTCTCAGAGAGGGAATGAGGCCATCACCACTCCCAATCTGATCGGTCTTTTCTGAACAGCTGGTCCTGTTCAGAACGGCCGATCCTGTTCAGAACAGCCAGGCACTCCCCGGAGAGCAAGGTCTCCTGGAGATGGGGAGATGGATCTCAGTTGACCCAGCCTTCCAGGAGCTTGCCATCTGGTAGAGTGGGTGAGGCAAACACCCACAGACCAAGCTAGGATGGGACAGAGTCAGTAACAGGGCTTCCCAGTCTCTGTTGAAAGGCCATCTGAAAATCTACAAGGCTTATTCCCAGAGCTTCGTGAAGCCTGGATTCCATGTGTTGAATTTCTGCTCAAGTTTTACATGCCTGCTTTGGACAGGGATGGGGCCAGAAAGTCTTGACTCTTCCTAGCTCACGCCTTCTTTGGAACCTGTGGCTTCTCTTTCCATCTCCCTGCTCTCTGGAGCTTTAATGTCTTTTCTCCAACATTGCCTGTGCTTGAAGATTCTCACGTATTCCAGGGCTTACGTAAACTATATAACCTCTCTTACAACCCTGCCTGTCGTTACAGGCCTGAGGCCCTCCAAACTCCATGGACTGCCCTCCCTCCCCTAGTGGTGCCGTGGTTTCCAGGCTCACCCTCGTGTGTGCTCAGCCTCTGCATCCAGGGGAAAAGAGAGTGATAGGGCCACATGGACTTGAGCAGCTCCTCTCCTAGCCATCAGTCCAGGCCAAGGAAAGCCCCTTCCCCAGTCAGGCCAGCTGCTCCCTCCTTCTCTGAGCCCCAAGCTCCCTGCTGCCCCAAGTTCACCCTCATAGGAAGTCAGAAACTGCCGACATGGCTTCAAGCCCCCCGTGGTGTCTGCTCTCTCTTCCCTCCAAAGCCCCAAGGACCGTGAGAGCCTTAACTGTCCCTCTGCTGTGAGCCAAGCCAGTGACAAGCCCAGAGCTACTGAAGGCCGTATGCTCACCAGCAGCCAAGCCAGGCCCTGGTCCAGAAGACCCTCTCCCTCTGATAGAGGAGAAAGCCTGAACTGAGATGAACAAACATGTGTCTCTCAACCACAAGAGCTAAAGATCAGTCACTCCGACTGAAGGTGAGCTAGCTAGAGTAAGTTTATAAGACGGTAGACTCTACTCTTCAGCAGGGCTTATACCTAGCCCCAACCTGCAATTGTGCAGACATATATTGTGAATACATGAGGGGCAGTACCTTGGTAAAATGAGAATGATCTAGAATATCCCAGCCTGACTACTGAAAATACAGCTCCTATTTTAAGAGCCAGGAAAGGTGCCTTCATGCACGATATACTAACCTATGTATATCTGGGAGAAGAGGCCCCTCTGAGCATCCAAGGAGTGATAATAGGGTATCAATTTGATCCCATTGGGGCCAGAGTCTCTCCAACCCTTAGATTTCCTATCTACCCAGGAAGATATTCTCTACCCCTTGGGTTGCTGCAATGGTGGATAAAGTCAAAGAAGGTAGCAGAGGATTCTGTGCCCAGTAAATAATGTGCTCTCTCTTTCCTTCCCAAAGCAAATCCTTTGAATCCAGCTCCAGCCCCATGGAACTGGGGCCTCCTTGACACCCAAATCTCCCAGGTTTGGGTTTTAAGACTTTGAGAGGAAGGGATTTCTAATGATTTGCAAAGCCCAGGGTCTTTCAGCTGAGAGCAGAGAAACTGTGCTTTAAGTGAAGTTTTGAGCAGAGCCTTCCTGCTCCTGAGAACATGGGGGTGTGGGAAGAGTCCAGTCTAAGCGAGGACTGGACTGTGTGCTTCCTACCAAGGTCAGCTTCCACACAACTTGCCCTCTAGCTCTGCATGCCTGGTGATCTCATCCCTGGTGGGAGGTTATGCAAAGGGTATTGGGCACGTGTGAGCATCCTCCCCTACATGGACCTTCACTGCCAGCCAAGCATGGCACAAATGAGAGGCGCCTGGGGAGGAAGTCAGGACCACTGCTTTGGAAAATGTGGCCTCTGCCTGCAGCAAGCCAGGGCAAGTGGCTGTTACCAGTCCAGACTAGGGACTGTCTCCTCCAACTCAGCCCATGGGAAGACCCACTGCAGTCCAGAGAAACATCAGGAAGTTTGCTGATGTCAGGGGAGAACAGAGGTGAGAACCAGAGAGCCCCTATTAGTTGGGGCTCCTTAAAGCAGATGGCACGGTGTCCTCCCACCAACCACTCCGCCCAAGCCCAGTGCAAATGGCAGGTGGCGGGACTCTGCAGTGAGCCCATCCCAAGGAGAGGAGAGAGACTTCCCAGCCCTCTGACCCCCGCTCCCACCTGGGAGTCAGTCCCACATCCACCAGGGTGGTCCTGCAGCCAGCTTCGTCCTGAGCACATCCAAGCTGGAGCTGACGCTGGCATTTGGCTAAGGCCGCACTCCAGAGGTTAATCATTGGCCTGGTATGAAAAGTCCAGGGCAATTAACCGGAATCAAGAGAGGCTCAAGCTGCCACCCGACACCCATATTTGTCCCTACCTCCCCAAACCCGCTCCCCCAACTCTTCCGAAGAACTGGATAAACAGAATACCTTTATCTCCACGAGGAAATAAAGAGGTGCTTTGCTGGGAAATTCCCTCACAGAAAAGAAGGAACCAAGATAAACAGCTCTATTGCCTTTGGCTCAAGCTAGCGAAGGGCGTCTCTGGGAGCAGGAGCAAGGCCAAGGCAGGAAGGGGGGCCTGGGAGGTGGGTGCGCACGCTCCCTGCTGCCTTGAACCTCCTTATCTTTATGGGTGCTCATCGCTGCCCAGCACATGTTAATACAACTTTCTCCTTTCCCCTCTCAACATCAAGTCTGCTCCAGAACTGAAAGCCTGGCAAGGTCCGTGGGAGAGTGGGGACTCCCCTCTTCACCTCCATCCTCCTCCAGGCTGTGGTCAGGGTCCAAAGGACAGCAGGGGTCAGGCTGGGCCCTGGGGCTCTCAACCTTCCCCAGCCCTGGGCTGGGTCCCCAGAGGTGACAAGGTCCACACGTGCAACACCTTCTGAGTGGCCTCACCTTGGATCTTCCCTCTTTGTCCGTCAGCCTCACCAAGCAGGAGGTGGTCACACCTACATGTTTAACCCTGATCCCATAACGGAGTCTCTGGGAAATCCTGGGCATGTCACTCAGCAGCTCAGGATCTGGATTTTTCTTATCCAGGAAGTGGTTGTAATTATATCTGTCCTGTCTCATTTAAAGGGAACTTCTAGAGCTCCAGTGAAGCAGTGTAAATGACAACGTTAGAAAAGTAAAGAGCGCTCCACAGATAACAAGAATAAGTGTGAAGGCTAAGCACCTCACTAAGTCTGAGATGGGATACGGGCAGCGAGACAGACTCAGAGCCTGGACGCTGGGGGTCAGATAAAGCAGGGTTTGGTCTTCCCCACCACCTCCACCCCCACCCTACCGATCCCCACATTCAGTCCCTGTGTGGCCTTGAGGAGAGCCCTTAACCTTTAAGCTTTCATTTCCTCCCACGTCAAGTGTAGATAAGGATGCCCGCCTCTTAGGAGCGATAGCAAGCTTCAATGAGATACTGGAGGGGCACTGTTCCACGGGGGCGTCACGGAATGCGGTGCGAGGGCGGTTGGCCGTGCTTGTGACCAGGCTGCTTCTGTGCATCTCTGTTTACTCGCATGACAGGCCACAAATTGTGCCAGCCCCCTCCATCTCCCAGGGATGTAGGGAGGGCAGCTGGAGCAGAGAGGTGGGGACACTTCTTGGTAATAACCAATGATCTGGGGAGCTGTTCCTGAGATCTTACGATCTTGCCCAGGACAGTGCCTACTCCCACCCCCAGGCAGGTGGGGAAAGAGAGGAAATGACGCGTGTGTGTCCCTATCCCAAAGGAGCTAGGAACTTAGCTGAGAAGATGAAAGTCTACCTGTCCCTGCTAAAGAACAAAAGGCATTGTGGGACGACGGGACTTTGAGCTGTGATGGGAAAGGCGGGGCCATTCATTCTTTGACAGGTTTTATGTCCGTTACTGGAGACGCAGAATTGAACAGGTGTTACAGGGGCCGGAAGCCCAGCTAGTCTTGGACGACAAAGGCATTTCATCCCCTCCTCCCACTGTCTTTCAGCAACCTCGCAGGACGGTGGCTGGCGGCAGAGACCCGCGGGAGCCCCCAGCGATGTCGCGCCTGTTCCTCGCCTGCCTGCTGGCCATCTTCCCAGGTGCGTCAGCCAGGCCCCGGCCCGCTCCATCCTAGTCCCCGGGGGCCCAGGGATCCGGCCCATCCCCAGCAACGTCCAGGCAAGGCTGGCACTCCCTCGGGGAGCAACCACAGACACTGCAGAGAGGATGGGTGAGCCAGCGCCAGCGCGTCAGGACTAGAAATGGCACTCTCTAGCGTCTGGCCAAGGGTCTTCATTGGGAATAAGGAAAATGAGACCTTGACCTTAAACCAAGCCTCACTCTTGAGTTGCTTTGGGATTTGGGAGAAATGACTTATATTTGTGCCTGTTGACATTTTTATCTGGAAAAAAAAGAAGAAAAGAATCTACAAAATATTTTAGAAATATAGGGAAATAGCAGATACAAATGAAACAATGTAGCGCTCCACAAGGATGGTTTTAAATATATATATAATATATGCATATAAATATATATAATTATATATAATATATAAATATATTATACATATTTAAATATATTATACATATTTAAATGTATATAAATATGTATATATGCAAGAAATATTATAAATATATGTATACAAGCAAAGAGATCAATAAATAAGTTTGCCATTTGTTTTCTTAGCGTGGCTATCATTAATGAATTATGATTAAAATCTTAGAGTTGCTTAATAATTGTGCAATGTAGCAATTGCCTAGCTGCAGTGCCTGGTGACTAACCCACAGAAGACACATGTCTCAGGAGGGAAGGTTCATGACCTCAGCGTGGACTGTCTAGACCCCCTCAGGAGGCTTTCCCTCGGCAGCCTCAGAAAGCCCTGTCTCTGTCCCCACAGTGGTCTCCATGAAGAGCCCCATCTTCGGTCCCGAGGAGGTGACGAGTGTGGAAGGCCGCTCCGTGTCCATCACGTGCTACTACCCGGCCACCTCCGTCAACCGGCACACCCGCAAGTACTGGTGCCGGCAGGGAGCCAAGGGCCGCTGCACAACCCTCATCTCCTCAGAAGGCTATGTCTCCGACGACTATGTGGGCAGAGCCAACCTCACCAACTTCCCGGAGAGTGGCACGTTTGTGGTGGACATCAGCCATCTCACCCGGAATGACTCAGGGCACTACAAGTGTGGCCTGGGCATCAGCAGCCGCGGCCTGAACTTCGATGTGAGCCTGGAGGTCAGCCAAGGTAATGGCTCGGCTCCTTAGATTTCTGGGGAGAGTGAGAGGGAGGAAGGATTTCCCAAGAGGGCAGGGTGTCCTGCCATGGGGAAGGCTGTGGGTCCATGCAGAGCCTTCCATTTGCACAGTAGAAGGTGGGAATGAGACAGATGGGACCTACTTGAATAGGGGGAGGGCGGATGGGCCTCTCTAGGTCTTGAGGGCCTGACAAAGTTCTGGTTTTACTGAAGCTCTAGCTTAGAAGAGCATGAGGAGAACGTTCTCTCCTCATATTTGTTGTGGGTGGGACCAGCGGTCCAGGAGCAGGGGGAGACTCGTAGGCACCCTTAAGTTCTGCTGTTAGAGCACCGCTCACATCAAGACCTTGGCCACCTCTTTTAACATGCCTTCTCTTACCTGATCTCCGTAGTCCCTCGGAAGTCTCTGCATAAGGTAAATGATCAGTTCTTGTCCAAAGACTGTAAGACTGGATGTAACAAACGACACTGGCACAAGTATCGAGCGAGAACAGAGCAGGGAGAGACGAGTGCCAGCTTGGGAAGGCTTCCTGGAGGGGGCAGCAGAAAAGCTGGGTTTTGGAAGACAGATTCTGACACTGTCTCTCCAGGAAAGAGGGCCCTCCGGGTGATAAGCATACCCAGGCCTCATCAGAAACATTGAGGAAGTGAACCGAGTGGAAGGCAGCCCAGCATCCTATGATGCAAGAAAGAAAACCACAACTTGTTCCCCACCCTTCACCCTGCAGATCCCACACAGGCGAGTGATGCCCACGTCTACCCTGTAGACGCGGGCGGAACCGTGACCATCAACTGCCCTTTCACGAGTGCGAATGCTCAGAAGGAAAAATCCTTGTGCAAGAAGACAAGCCAGGGCTGCTTCCTAGTCATCAACTCCAACGGGTATAAGAACACCAACTATGACGGCAGAGTAAATCTCAGTATCCTGGGTACCAGCACATTAGAGTTCAGCGTTGTCATCCACCCAGTCCTGCTCAGAGATGCTGGGATGTATGTCTGCCAGGCTGGGGACGATGCTAAAGCCGATAAGAGCAACGTTGACCTCCAGGTGCTGGAGCCCGAGCCTGAGCTGGTTTACAGAGACTTGAGGAGCTCGGTGACCTTTGACTGTTCCCTGAGCCCCGAGGTGGCAAATACGGCCATATTTCTGTGCCAGCAGAAGGATAGGGAAGCTTGCAGTGAAAGCATCAACGCCTTGGGGAAGAAGGCTCAGGACTTCCAGGGCAGGACCCTGTTCACGCCAAAGGACAACGGCGTCAGTGTGCACATTACCAGCCTGAGGAAAGAGGACTCGGGGCGCTACGTGTGCTGGGCCCAGCCTAAGGATCAGCCCAAGGACAGCTGGCCTGTGCAGGCCTGGCAACTCTTCGTCAATGAAGGTGAGACCTGAGAGGCAGAAAGGGGAGAGATGGGCAGTCTGCAGATGAGAGCCCCACTTGGCCCCTCTGAGTCTATCTGACAGCTTCCATCCATTGACCGTTATCTGCTCATTGACAAGCCCTGGACCAGATGTTCTGTGGGCAGCACAAGAGCACCAAGGCTGTGCACGATGGCCTCTGCCTTGTGCAATCTCTTAAATCTTCCTCTCTGCTACCAAAGGCCTTTGATGGCTGCCCCTGATACTTAGGAATGAGGGGAGTGAAGATCCCGACCGTCTGGGTTTCAGAGAGCCATGGGGAGCACTCTACGCCCTGATGCCAGAGCAGGATGGCAGCTCATCCATCACATTCTGGTGGAGGAAGCCTTGGCTAGTATTGGTCTCATAGCTTTCCCAAGTCAATGCCCTGGCTTCTAAAATCTCCCCTCCAACATCTCTTAGGGCTCCTTGTTATTCAGTGTGATCTGGTTGAATCCCTGCCCCTTCCCACCCTGCGAGCACTCTGTAGTGAATTACCATCTTGAGAAACTGAACCAGTACTTGAAGTTCGTGATCACTACGCTTGAGGCTTTCCCGTAAGGGGCTCCCATTCCCTGTCCTTCTTTCTCCTTCCAGCTTAGTCCTCACCACCTCCCTCAGCATCTTTGGGCGCCTGGGACTCTCCCAGAGCCTCAGCTTTAATTTCTTGAGGATAGACCCTGCTTCTCTTGGACGTGGTCTTTGTGGCCCTCAATAATTAAATTTATCTGTGCTACATAGTATATATTTTAAATCAAACTGTTCTAAATATATTTTCTTAATTTGGAGAAAAAAAAACCCACCTGGCCATCTTGTGGGACGAGCTAATAATAAAAAGACAAAAACTACCTAGAGGGAGATTTTATAAGAAGCCCAAGGCGAAAGGCTGATGGTCACTCTTTAAATGGCTTCTGTTCTCTGCTCAGAATACGGTGGGGAAGGAATAGTGGGGGAGGTCCCTGGAGACGGGGAGAAGGCTCCTGCGCCAGGCTCCATGACATTCAGAAAGGCTTTTTCACTTTCTGAGGCCCGTGAGGGGATTGTTCTACACCTCACTCTTCACCCTGGCTGAGCCCACCTGAAGGAGGCTGCCCAGCCCATGCTGAGTTTTCCTATGCCATCTTTGTCTGTGCTTCCAGAGACGGCAATCCCCGCAAGCCCCTCCGTGGTGAAAGGTGTGACAGGAGGCTCTGTGACCATATCTTGCCCCTACAACCCGAAGGATGCCAACAGCGCGAAGTACTGGTGTCGCTGGGAAGAGACTCAAAACGGCCGCTGCCCACAGCTGGTGCAGA
Organism: Neotragus moschatus; assembly: GCA_006410615.1. Taxonomy (NCBI): domain Eukaryota; kingdom Metazoa; phylum Chordata; class Mammalia; order Artiodactyla; family Bovidae; genus Neotragus; species Neotragus moschatus. The sequence goes on along the minus strand of SJYA01002182.1, from coordinate 732,826 downwards.
GCCAGGGGCTGGTGAAGGAGCAGTACAAGGGCAGGCTGGCGCTGCTCGCCGAGCCGGGCAATGGCACCTACACCGTCATCCTCAATCAGCTTACCACCCAGGACTCTGGCTTCTACTGGTGCGTGACCGACGGCGACACGAGCTGGACGTCCACAGTGGAGCTCAAGGTTGTCGAAGGTAAGAGTTGAACTTGGGCAAGAGGGAAGGAAGGCAGCTCCGGGACCCCTCCTGTCAACCGCAGCATCACCCCCAGCCACTCTGCCTCCCCCGCCTCCAAGCTGCTGGTGAGAGCCCATCCCGTAACCAGCACCCTTCCCCAACTTGTTCATACCAGCAACAAACATCCTTTCCTGCCCCCACGCTCTTCAAACCACTACACATAGCAACTTCTGTGATCAAGAGCGTCAGCTTCTTTGACAGTCTGTATGGCACCAGCTGAAGCAGAGTTCAGTTCTTTGTACTGAGTCTCGTTGCTGTTGTTCAGTTGCTAAGTCACATCCAATTCATTGTGACCCCATGGACTACTGCACACCAGGCTTCCCTGTCCATCAGCAACTCCAGGAGCTTGCTCAAACTCATGTCCATTGAGACAGTGATGCCATCCAATCATCTCATCCTGTGTCATCCCCTTCTCCTCCTGCCCTCAATCTTTCCCAACATCAGGGTCTTTTCCAATGAGTCAGTTTTTTGCCTCAGATGGCCAAAGTACTGGAGCTTCAGCTTTAGCATCAGTCCTTCCAATGAGTATTCAGAGTTGATTTCCTTTAGGATTGACTGGTTTCATCTTGCTGCCTAAAGGACTCTCAAGAGTCTTCTCCAGCACCATAGTACTGAGTCCAGGAGAGCAGATAACAGCAAGGAAACACATAGAAGCCCCTGGCAAGGCCCGTGGTCTGTGATAGACTGGAATGACTCATAGTGGTCACCAATAGTCTATTACATGGTCACATAAGTGTAAGTGCTTTTTGTTCAGGACAATGTATTCATTTAGCATGCTGTCCAAAAAGGAACCTGACTGTGGACAAAGCACCCCGCCCCGGCCCCCCGTCACATGCCTGCAGCATCACCAGGACCAACCTCTGCACTGGTTTCTCCCTCCCTGCTCCAGGAGAACCAAGCCTCAAGGTACCCAAGAACGTCACGGCTTGGCTGGGAGAGGCCTTCAAGCTCTCCTGCCACTTCCCCTGCAAGTTCTACTCCTTTGAGAAGTACTGGTGTAAGTGGAGCAACAAAGGCTGCAGCGCCCTGCCCACCCAGAACGACGGCCCCAGCCAGGCCTTTGTGAGCTGCGATCAGAACAGCCAGATCGTCTCCCTGAACCTGGACAAGGTCACCAAGAAGGATGAAGGCTGGTACTGGTGCGGAGTGAAGGAGGGCCCCCGATACGGGGAGACAGCGGCTGTCTATGTGGCGGTGGAGAGCAGGGTGAAGGGTGAGTCTCCAAGGGCCAGGCCCACGTGCCCCAGGGGACTCCAGAGAAAACTGCCAAAGAACATCTCCATCAAGGGTGGCCCCAGGTTTGACTGTAAGAGGCAGGGGCCAGGGGAGGCCTTATGCCTCTTTCTGGTCTCATTTGTCCCAAAAAGGGCATCCCCAATAAACATACAGACTCATCAAAAATAGTGCATTTGTCAATTAACCTCAGTCTCAAGACAAATCCCATAGTCATCCTTTCAGGCCACCATGAACCCCGTTCTATATGGAGAGATCTTCTACATGTAGACATGTCCAAGTCGCTGTTACACCATACTCTGCCAAAGTCAGCTCCAGAGAGCCAGGTAACCTTCATGCACAAGGTCTGGTAAGGAAAATCCGGGCAATCTCTTCCAGTAAGGTTGCATTTCAAACCGCTTCTAAAAATATCCCATGAGATGTCTTATCCCTAATGAGGGGGTATTTTTGTGTGGATGCATGTTCAGTGGTTAAGTCGTGTTCAACTCTTTGTGACCCCATGGACTGTCGCCTGCCAGGCTCCTCTGTCCCTGGGATTCTCCAGGAAAGAATACCGGAGTGGGTTGCCATGCCCTCTTCCAGGGGATCTTCCCAACGCAGGGATCGAACTTGGAGCTCTTGTGTCTTCTGCACTGGCAGGCGGGTTCTTTACTGCTAGTGCCACCTGGGAAGCAGGCACCAGAGATCAGGGATCAAACAGGTGTCTCCTGCGTTGGCAGGCAGATTCTTTACCGTTGAGCCACCAGGGAAGCCTAAGGGGTATGTTTAGTGCCTCTAGAAATGAGGTTATGGCAGCTTCCACTTGTCAGGCTCACTGAGGGACCCCTTGCCAAGCTGCCCCCGACTCTTTGCAACCCCATGGACTGTAGCCCACCGGGCTCCTCCGTCCATGGGATTTTCCAGGCAAGAATACTGAAGTACATTGCTATTTCATTGTAGTCAAGAGGCCCTGGGCAAACCCTGTGAAGAATCTCCCGGTCAGCCCTTGTGCACAGCTATATATAAGCACACAGTCTTACAATGGAAGTGAAGTTGGTATGAACAGGACAGAGGTTGTCTGTGACAAGCTGGAGGAGAGCGAAACTCCCCTGCTTCTAGTTTCTCTGAGACCCTGTCCGAAAAGGCATGAGATCTCCCCACAACCCTGGAATTCCTAATGAAGCTCCGCTCCGCAGACTCCCTAAACTCAAGCCCCTCTCTGCTCTCCCCAGGGTCCCAAGACGCCAAGCAAGTGAATGCTGCCCCTGCAGGGGCGGCAATAGAGTCAAGGGCCGGGGAGATACAGAACAAAGCCCTTCTGGACCCCAGCTTTTTCGCAGAGGAAAGCGCCGTGAAGGACGCTGCTGGTGGGCCCGGAGCGCCTGCAGATCCTGGCCGGTGAGGAGGGGTCTAGGGACCCCCACCTGGAGAACATTCGAGAGGCCAAGGACCTGGGGCTGGGTCACCAGGTCCCAGGAAGAGAGCTTGTCCGCCTCTTGACAGTGGGTGCACCCACGCCGCCTCGGCCTGTGGTCTCTGCCCTTCTCCTGAGGCTGGGGTGTGGTCCACCATTCAGCTCCATCTTCTGGTCCTGGGATGCAGGGAAGGCCCAGTACTCGCTTTTGTCCTGTCTGGGAGGGCTTCTTAGAAGGACAGAGCTTGGGTGCTGTATCCGGAGGAGGGAGTAGATAAATCTGGTTGGCTAGAGCCAATCTGCCAGCCTCTCCTGGGACCCCCAGTGTCCCCTGCAGGGACTAAATTTACCCTTCCCCCAGACCTGCAGGACATGGCGGGAGCTCCAAAGTGCTGGTCTCCACCCTGGTGCCCCTGGCCCTGGTCCTGGCTGCAGGGGTCGTGGTGATCGGGGTGCTCCGAGCTCGGCACAGGAAGAACGTCGGTGAGTCCCAGGGTGCTGCCTGCCCGCCGCCTGCAGCCTCCAGCCCTCAGTCGTGGCCCTGCAGCCCTGAGGCGACTGCCAGGGTCCACCTCCTCTCATCCGCTCAGAGGAAGGGTCCGGGCAAAGTGAGGCGGGGAATGACCAACACACACATGCCCAAAACTTCCATTAGGTGCTGCCGTCCAAATGCCATCTCTGGAGGCACATCTTCAGTCGCTTAGGGGGTCTAAGCTCACAGGGAGGGACTCCAGGAAGAGGAAGGCAGGGTCCCGGAAACCTGGGCTTCCAGCCTGGGTGTGAGGACCAGTCAGCTGGGTGGTGCTGGGCATCCCCTTCATACCTCTGGTATCCATACAGCTCAAGACAGAGATGAGGATAATCACCTAAAAGGGCTGGTGTGAGGGCAAAACAAGATCCTGTGCCCTGGAAGGTCGCAGAGTGATGAGCAGAGGCCAGGGGCTGCTGGGTCTAGGTTGTCTGTGGACAGGGCCTGGCGGGGAGGCTCAGGTCATTTTCATTCTGCCTCGGGTCCTCATCAGAGACAGCTGTCAGAGACCCTGCCCCACTCCAGCCCTCCTGCAGGGATCCCCCAGGGACCTTCTGCCCCCAGCCCTGCACCAACCACCCTCTCTCCCCAACAGACCGGATTTCAATCAGGAGCTACCGGACGGATATCAGCATGTCGGACTTTGAGAACTCCAGGGATTTTGAAGGACGCGAGAACATGGGAGCCTCTCCAGAGGCCCAAGAGACGTCTCTCGGAGGGAAGGACGGTACGCCCCTCCCTGGAGGACTGCCCAGGCCCTGGGGAACAAGCATGAGCCCCGACTGCCTCTGGAGCGGGAATGGGGGGCCAGGGAGGGCTGACCCTCCCTCTCCTGCTCTTCACACAGAGTTTGCCACTGCTACCGAGGACACCATGGAGAGCAAAGAACCCAAGAAGGCAAAGAGGGTGAGGGCAAGGAGGGAGAAGGCGGCCTCGGATGAGGGTGACGAGGAAAGGCAGCAAGGCCTGCAATTAGACACCGGGGGAAGTCGTCTCCGATGAGGGCTGGTGCCAGGGCAGGGCAGGGGTGCATCTTTCTGGCTGCAGGGTTGATGTGGCTGAAGTCCAGGCAGGAGGTGAGCTGCACTGATGGGCCATCAACAGGAGGAGGGAGGGAGGTGGTGCAGGGGCGTGGTGAGGGAACTGGGGGGGTGAGGACAGTGACCGCATTAAAGATTCTGGCCACAGGGTGGGCAGGTCAAATGGCACTCCCTGGGGATCAGGCAGGTACTCCTCCCAGGCCGTGGGACTCACAGACTTAGCTCAGCACCCTCGCTGGAGGATTTTTGGGGACTGGCGTTTTCCCTGGGCCTGGAAGACTTTTGCTCATGGGGGGCCCCCTTCCCACCCCAACTAAGATCCACGGCAGTTGAAATCCTACCTGCCATTGAGTCACAGGTTACCCTCTCCTTGTGTTTCCCTGATCCCGAGGCACTTATGCTTATTATCATGTCCACACCCCCTGGCCGCAGTAGAGACTCCAGCACCTGTAACAGTGAGGGAAACAGGTCGGTCCGGGAGACAGCCGTCCCCTCCAGGCTGGTGATGTGTCTCTGAGCTGGTAAAGGAAGAAGCTGTGAATCTCTGTGGCTAATGCCAGCCTGGACCACCTTAGCCACGACTGTGGGCAGGGCTTCCGGGGACGAGCTCAGGGCCACAGAGGTGGTTCCACTCCACGTGTTGGAAGGAGGTAGTGAGACCGAGGGAGGTATTTTTAGAAGCCGCAGCTTTCCGTTTCTCACGATCAGTCCCTCTAGGTGAGCATGGCGGCTGGGATGAAGAGGGTGGGCGGACACAGGCTTCAGCTGCTTACGAAAAGACCGTGAATTTAGGACCCTTAGCATGTCCCCTCCCCTCGACCCCCACTGTCCCAGAGCCGTGGCCTCCAACACTGACTCCTCTCCTGTTACCTCCCCAGTCGTCCAAGGAGGAAGCCGACGAGGCCTTCACCACCTTCCTCCTCCAGGCCCAAAACCTGGCCTCCACCGCAACCCAGGATGGCCCAACAGAAGCCTAGATGGAGCCCTGGGCGCCCCTTTCCTCTGCACGTGGCAATCACACTCCAAATCACGCTGATCCTCAGGGCCCTCAGCTCGGGGGGCTCCACTGCCTGCACTCACACCCCGCCTAGGCTTCCCCTACCTGTCCTCAGAGGGTGTGCTGGCCCCTTCTTGGTGGCATCCAAGCCTGGCTTACTTGTTCCTATTGGGGGTGAGGTGATATGAGGAGTNAGGAAGAAGCTGTGAATCTCTGTGGCTAATGCCAGCCTGGACCACCTTAGCCACGACTGTGGGCAGGGCTTCCGGGGACGAGCTCAGGGCCACAGAGGTGGTTCCACTCCACGTGTTGGAAGGAGGTAGTGAGACCGAGGGAGGTATTTTTAGAAGCCGCAGCTTTCCGTTTCTCACGATCAGTCCCTCTAGGTGAGCATGGCGGCTGGGATGAAGAGGGTGGGCGGACACAGGCTTCAGCTGCTTACGAAAAGACCGTGAATTTAGGACCCTTAGCATGTCCCCTCCCCTCGACCCCCACTGTCCCAGAGCCGTGGCCTCCAACACTGACTCCTCTCCTGTTACCTCCCCAGTCGTCCAAGGAGGAAGCCGACGAGGCCTTCACCACCTTCCTCCTCCAGGCCCAAAACCTGGCCTCCACCGCAACCCAGGATGGCCCAACAGAAGCCTAGATGGAGCCCTGGGCGCCCCTTTCCTCTGCACGTGGCAATCACACTCCGAATCACACTGATCCTCAGGGCCCTCAGCTCGGGGGGCTCCACTGCCTGCACTCACACCCCGCCTAGGCTTCCCCTACCTGTCCTCAGAGGGTGTACTGGCCCCTTCTTGGTGGCATCCAAGCCTGGCTTACATGTTCCTATTGGGGGTGAGGTGATATGAGGAGTTCCCACCTGCAGCTTATTCGAACAAGAAAACTAAAGGTGTGGAGGAGAATTAAGATCGCAGAGGGGCCTCTCAGAAAGAAAAGGGACCGGAGTGGATGGGGAGACAACCGCAGAAGGGGGGCCGTTCAGCACTTCCTTGTCCCCTTATTTGGGGACGTCAGAGGAATTCTCCCGTCCACCCCGTCTCTGCACCTCTCCCTCCCCACTCCATTCCATCTTCTCTTCTTCTTCCCCTCATTAAACACGTGCATTTGGTCACTCACTAGATTCCAGGTGCTCTGCTAGGCACTGGGAGAGATGCCGCAATCCCAGCCAGCAGCCTTCTGCAAACGTTCCCGGGCCCCTGGAGGCCACAGAATCTTTCCATATGCACACTCACTGACATCTCATCAGGCTTCCGCACCTCTGCCTCTACTGGGAGAAATCATAAAAGGTCTGCAGCCCTGAGGCCTTCGAGAGCACACGGGCACACACACAAGCCACCATCAGCACATTCTCACCGTTTTACAGGTGAGAAAGCCGAGGTCCTAAGAGGTGAAGAGGTTTGCTCACAGGCAGCAAGGGAGATGTCCTGGTGTCAAAGCTAGATTTGACACCAGCTGTCTCTACAGGAGGGCCTCTGCTCTCCAGATGAGACAGAATTCCACAGGAAGGAGAAGAAAAATGCAAATAAGACTGGTCTTTCACAGGCCCCACCTCAGGGAAGATACCCCTGTCTGTCACTCACTGAGACCTAATAGGATAAGAGAATGGTCAAACACTCAAAACCCCTGAATTTGAAGAGTTCTGAGTGGAAAGGGAGAAGAAAGGGGGGATTTGATGGTGCCAGGGAGGGGCTGATCTCCAAAGAACTAAGGTTTTAAGTTTTTTTTTTTTTCCTTCTAAGCTCTGCACTTCAACTAGCGTCTATGAGCTGGCACTTGCTAACAAATCAAAAATGTAAATTAATTAATAATTAAAGACCATGATTTCCTCCAAGGAGGCTCAGACTGCATTTGTCCCCATGCCATCTGTTCCCCTAGGCAACCCTTTCAGAGCAGTTTGCTCTTTTAGGCACCCCAGGACACAAGTCTAAACCAGCTTTCCCCTACCTCCAGCGCTGGGCTGAGAGGGGCTAGCAAGTGGCCTGCAAGTGGGACCAAGATTATCTTCAACAAAAGGATAGTTTGGGGTCTATACCAGTGGTCAAGACCCCAAAGCTCTGTGCTATAGAAGGTAATTAAGACTGAAAGCAGATGTAACCAGCACTTCTCTTAGACATTAAAAAATATCTTGCTGTAGCATCTGTGGAACACTTGACCTTAAATCTCATACCTCCCTGGGTTTTCTGCTGAGATCAAGAGGCTGTTAATCAAAACTCAGGTAACCAAAGGAATAAACTCCCTCCACAGACTATCAGCGAGAGGCCAGCCGGATGATATGTGTTGGGCTTTAGGACAGTTGACCCAAAGTCTCTTGGAGGGCAGAGATCAGATGAAGGACCCCCTTTCTGCCTAAGGCCATTCCGAGGTTTTGGTGCTGAAGCTTGTCATATCCTACAAGCACTCACATCACCACCAGACTCTTCCTCAGGGTGTCTGTGTGTGGAGAGTTTTCTGTGGGGGAGAGTTCTTCCTGACCTTCTACCCCACCTGAGGTGGGGCAGAACCTGGTCTTGAACGTAATGTTTTCCATGCTGTCTGCTTCTCCAGTCTGAGATCTCAGCATTTCAGGAGAATTAAAACTGCACAATGTGTCATAAGCTATCACTGTTTCACCCTCAGGAAGCTGATCTCTGACCCACTAGAGAGTCATGTCTGGGGCAGAGGGCTAAGATACAACTTCTGTGTTAATGTGATAACCTGCACACCAGTGCTGAGCTCAGGCAGCCTATCCCGGTCCCTAGAATCAAAAGCCAAGATACGTCATCTCGTTCTGAACTGACACTGTCAATAGGCGAAAGCAACTTGAGTTCAATGTCCTGCCCCCAACCCACCTGCTCCTTCTGTGACGAAGGAAGCTGCTCTATGGCTTCAACAGGATCGCTAACAAGTTACAAAAAATCACCAAATTGCAGGGGAGGTTGGATGGGATGTTAATTTCCTAGGGCTACTCTAGGAAGCGCCATGAACTGGGTGGCTTAAAACAACTGTAATTTATTTTTTCACCATTCAGGAATCTAGAAGTCTGAAATCTAGGTGTCAGCGGGGTCAGTTCCTTCTGGGGGCTCTGAAGGAGAATCTGCTCATGCATCTCTCCTGGTGTCTGGTGGTTGCCAGCAATCCTTGGCTTGTAGCAGCATCTCTCCACCCTCCCCCTCCATCATCACCTGGCCTTCTCCCTGTGTGCTCCTCTGTCTTCACATACCTTCTTACAAGGACATCAGTTATTGGATTGAGAGCCCACTGCAATCTGGCTTGACCTCATTCTAGTGAATTACATCTGTAAAATTCCTCTTTTTAAATATTTAAGGTCATATTCTGAGGTTCCAGATGGACATGAACTTTGGAGGCACACTAGACAGCCCAATACAGGGGAATAACCATCAACTGTGGGAATGATGCTCTCTATCTATCTCCCTGGGATTTCTTTGGAAGGAATGATGCTCAAGCTGAAACGCCAGTATTTTGGCCACCTCATGCGAAGAGTTGACTCACTGGAAAATACTCTGATGCTGGGAGGGATTGGGGGCAGGAGGAAAAGGGGATGACCAAGGATGAGATGACTGGATGGCATCACTGACTCAATGGACGCGACTCTGAGTGAACTCTGGGAGTTGGTGATGGGCAGGGAGGCATGGCATGCTGCGATTCATGGGGTCGCAAAGAGTCGGATATGACTGAGCAACTGAATTGAACTGAACTGTGGAAATGATGATGATAAACCATAAAACCACAGTGTTCAGCAACCTCTCAGAGAACTACTTCAGTATTTCCGATGGCAAGAGAATCTTCCTCAGGTTCTTGAATCATCTTGAATTTTTTCTCTTAAAAATCAATTATATAATAATGATTATGCATTACAAANTGTGGAAATGATGATGATAAACCATAAAACCACAGTGTTCAGCAACCTCTCAGAGAACTACTTCAGTATTTCCGATGGCAAGAGAATCTTCCTCAGGTTCTTGAATCATCTTGAATTTTTTCTCTTAAAAATCAATTATATAATAATGATTATGCATTACAAAATCCTAATAGTGGTTGCTGCTGCTGCTGCTAAATCGCTTCAGTTGTGTCCGACTCTGTGCGAACCCAGAGACGACAGCCCACCAGGCTCTGCCGTCCCTGGGATTCTCCAGGCAAGAACACTAGAGGGAGTTGCCATTTCCTTNGGCTCTTATGAATCTGGTCTTGTGGAAGGTCAAAGCCCAGTTCAGTTGCTCAGTCGTGTCCGACTCTTCACGACCCCATGGACTGCAGCACACCAGGCCTCCCTGTCCATCACCAACTCCCAGAGTCCACTCAAACTCATGTCCATCGAGTCGGTGATGCCATCCAACCGTCTCATCCTCTGGCGTCCCCTTCTCCTCCCCCCTTCAACCTTTCCCAGCTTCAGAGTCTTTTTAAATGAGTCAGTTCATCGTATCAGGTGGGCCAAGTATTGGAGCTTCAAAGCTGGGTGATGTCATAAGCAAGCGGCGCCTATCAGGAGAGCCTCCCCTTTGATGACAAGGACTAGTCCCCTCAATGCTCCTACTATATTTCAGCCCCAGGAGGTGCCTGCCTCCTGCAGCCCTCACAGAGAGCTTATGAGAAATGCTCTTCCCACCCGCTCTGTAACAGAGCGGGGATAATAAAACCTCAGCTGTCATGGAGAGCAAATGAACTTACCCAAGGACCCAGCACAGTTCCTGAGCCAGCTCATATGACTTATTCTCTCCACCTGCCAGTCATCAGACTGAATTTTTTCCATCTGCTTCATCCCTTCTGGCCAAGCCTTGGCCCCAGAGGACGTGAAGCCACAGAGTTCCCCGCCTGCTGGGGCACTGTAGCTCCCCAGGGGTTCTCCGGGGAGCAGCAGCCCCAGGCCTGTCCAGCAGCCCTCTCGATCCGAAAGGAGATGTAATGTGTAGGTGGGCAAAAAAAGAGAGGGAGAGAAGGGGAGGACGGGTACCTTCTCCCACTTGGCGGTTCAGCCAGGGATGAGCCTTCCCCAGGGCCCCAGCCCCCAAGACCCTGGGGCAGCATCTCAGGACACAGACTGGACGGCCAGGTCTGCAAGCTTTGATCTCTCAGGTTCCAAACACTCACCTCCTCCCTAGCTGTCCTCAGACCCCTAAGACTTGCTCTTAACAACCCAGTGTGACGTTGTTTGGGCCACATATGAGGTGACACTGTCATCTCGCACATCCCCACACTGCCCGGCAGGCCCAGCCACAGGCCAGCTGACCTGTCCTCTTCATGGACGCCCACACGCACGTGCAGGGCACCCACGCACTCACACGCTCACGACCGCACACTCACAACCACACACTACTCACTTTCACACTCACAACCACACATGCACACACAACTATATACTATGCACTCACACTCACAGCCACACACAACCACACATCACACACAGTCACATACCACACACAACCACACACTCACAGCCACAACCACACACCACACACAACCATATACTACACAGTCACACTCACAACCATACACCACACACAACCACATACCATGCACAACCACACACTCACACATTCACAGTCACACACTCACAACCATATACCATACACAATCACATACCACACACAACCACACACTCACACACTCACAGCCACAACCACACACTACTCACTTTCACACAACCACACATACACACACATACTACNGCACACTCACAACCACACACTACTCACTTTCACACTCACAACCACACATGCACACACAACTATATACTATGCACTCACACTCACAGCCACACACAACCACACATCACACACAGCCACATACCACACACAACCACACACTCACACACTCACAGCCACAACCACACACTACTCACTTTCACACAACCACACATACACACACATACTACACACAGCCATATACTATACACTCACACTCACAACCACACACCACACACAACCATATACTACACAGTCACACTCACAACCATACACCACACACATCCACATACCACACACAACCACACACTCACACATTCACAACCCCACACTGCTCACTTTCACACTCACAACCACACACTCACAGCCACAACCACACACCACACACAATCACATACCACATACAACCACATATCATACATGCAAACAGAGCCACTCACTCATAACCACACATCACACACACATACCGCACACAACCACAGACATATTCACAACCACAAACTTACAACCACATACTACTCACTTTCGCACTCACAACCACACATACATACACACATACCACACACAACCATATACTACACATACTCACAACCATACACCAAACACAATCACATACCACACACAACCACACACAACTACATACCACACACTCACACAACCATACACCACACATAATCGTATATCCCACACAACCACATACCACCCACTCACACATTCACAACCACACACCACACATAATCACATACCACATACAACATACCACACACTCACTACCACACACTCACAACTACACACCACACATTCACAACCACACATACAGTCACACGTCACACATACACACATACACACACTAACATCACACATAAAACACTCCCGTATCACTCTTGGCTGTCACCCAGACACATATCCCATTCACACACCACTCATGCTCATTCATCACACCCCTCAGTGTCACGCCCACAGTCTCTCACACACACATCTCATTCATTCACTTATTCTCTCTCCCTCCAAGGCATCCCAGGCCTCGAGCCCAGCACATGTCTGAGCCCAGCTGTGCGGCAGCCATGTGGTTGGGAGGAGGCCTCCAAGGAGGGAGGCTGACGGGACAGCCTGGACAATCTCCTGCTCTAACCCAAGCCTCGCGGCTGCCCTCCACAACTTGGTCAAGGGTGGCTGGAGGAAATCACAAGAGCAGCTGCTCGGGGATGTGGGGGCGCAGAACCCTGCCACCCACACTTCCTTTGCACCTGTTGCGAGTCTCACACTCCACTTCCACTGCGGATGCTGTTGTTTGTGTTCTGATGAGCCTGTGACAGACCTGGGGTGTGGGGGCCATTGGGGGTCTGGACAAATCTGAGTCTCTTGAGGGCCCAGGAGGTCACCACACCTGGAGGTGGGCACCCTGGGAACTGAGCTATGGACAGCCTCCAGGGATGAAGCCAGGGAACCCTTGGACCAGAGCCCTTCCAGGTCTTGCATGAGGGACTTAGAGCCCTTCCAGGTCTCACATGAGGGGCTCTAAGGACACCTGCATGGCCATGGCTTCTGCAGAGTCTCAGGGACTCTGTGGAAGAGGGGAAGGTGGACACCACCCCAACTTCATCCACAAGAGGACTGGGGCCCAGGATAGGAAGTACCAAGCCAGGACCTTCTGATTGGAGCTTCTGACAGCCTGGGCTTCTGACTGGAGCCCGAATTTCCTCCGAGGATGCCTCGCAGCTGACCGCCTGAGCACCTGGACCCTGGGCACAACCTCGGAGCATCCGGGTCCTGAGGGACTGCTCTGACACACAGCTCTGACGCTAGGTGGGTTCGCTACGTGACCTGTCTGCAGGAGATCAAGCCAGGGATCATCCAGCACCACCTTCATTTTCTAGGTAAAGAAATGGAGGCTCAAAGGAAGGCAGTGAGTTGCTCAAAATCCATATTCAATATTCCTCCATAGTAGGTCTCTCAAAAGAAAGAAAGAAAAGAGTAAGAAAGTGAAGTTGCTCAGTCATGTCCGACTCTTTGTGACCAGGTAGCCTACCAGGCTCCTCCATCCATGGGATTTTTCCAGGCAAGAGAACTGGAGTAGGTTGCCATCTCCTTCTCCAGGGGATCTTCCCGACCCAGGGATCAAACCCAGGTCTCCCACATTGCAGGCAGATGCTTTACCTTCTGACCCACCAGGTCTCCCAAAGTGAAGTGAAGTCACTCAGTCATGTCTGACTCTTTGCGACCCCATGGACTGTAGCCTACCAGGCTCCTTAGTCCACGGAATTTTCCAAGCAAGAATACTGGAGTGGGTTGCCATTTCCTTCTCCAGGAGATCTTCCCAACCCAGGGATCAAACCCGGGTCTCCTGCACTGCAGGGAGATGCTATACCGTCTGAGCCACCAGGGGGGACAGGTCTCCCAAAGCATTTGTCAAATGTGTTCAAGGGCTACAACCAGCACCTTCTGACTTTAGGCCCAAGCTTCTGTCCCAACAGCCGTCCTCAAAGGAAGAAAATTGGCAAGAAGGCTCTTTCATGCTGAAGACAGGCTTTACACCTGCCTCACATAAACCCCACAAAGCATAGGAGGACCCTCCAAGGCATAGAAATAGGAAGCCTGTTAGTTTCTAGCAGTCCTTATTAATAGAAGCTGCCTTGAGGCACTTTGAACCCTGGGGACCCATTCTCACCCAACATAGCATGTTTTCTCAGTTCCTGGCTTCCTCTGCGGTTTGCTGGTATCTTCTTTTTCTGTCTAAAACTAGTAAGCAAACAAGATAAGTTGTCATTTCCTCATTTCCAAGCCCCACTCCTCGTGGGGGCGCAGAAATCTTTCGAGCATCAGACGGCGCAGGGCGCCTGGGTGAGCAGCGGGCCTCTGTCCCCCTCTTCGGGGGCCCTTGGATGGGACCTTGCTCTGGAAGGAGCCATGGACTTGTGGCTTTGGGCGCTTTACTTCCTTCCAGGTAAGTGCTCTGGAGAAACGCCTTGGACGCTGTACGAGGACTGAATTGGTCACAGGTAGGGGAGTGGCTGGGTTATCTCTGGCTCGGAAGGGTCTGGATGAATTTAGTTGTCAACCAGTACCTGGGGCAGGACAAGGGTGGAGGCCGTCCCAGCTCCCAGCTGGGACCCCTCCCTCCTCTCCAGACATGCCTCCTTGCCCCCTAAGGTGTTGACTCACAGGGCTGAAGGTGTCCCCTCTCCCCGGTGTCAGCATGTTACTCTGGGATTTAAGAGCCTCCAGCACTCTCTCTTCTTATCTCTACACTCTTTCTTTGGTTCTCTTATCTCCTGAATTTTCAAAGTTCCAATCGAAGACTGCCTGGTCCATTTGGTAGGCCTGCTTCCCCGGGTAGCTCAAACGGTAAAGAATGTGCCTGCAATGCAGGAGATCTGGGTTCAATCCCTGGGTCAAGAAGATGCCCTGGAGAAGGAAATGGCAGCCCACTCCAGTATTCTTGCCTGGAGAATCCCGTGGACAGAGGAGCATGGTGGGCTGCAGTCCATGAGGTCACGAAGAGCCGGACACGACTGAGTGACTAACACTTTCAATTCATTTCCAGAGCTTCATATCTTGATTTACAGCCATCTCTTGGGCACCTCCACTTCTACACCTCATCAAGATCAAAAATACAACCGGCCTGACACCAAACCTCGGATTTCTCACTGGTCGCCACCTAAATCAGCTCCTCTGTCTTTACTGTCTATGATATCAGCTACGAAATGCCCCAATAGCTTTTTACCCACCTTTCCCCACTAACCCCCCAACCAGACTTGGACCCAACTGATGGCCAATTCATGTAGTTTCTAGAGTCACACTTACCAGGATAGGAAGAAACGGCAGCCTCTGCTAGAGACAGAAGAGAGTGAGAAGAAAAGAGCCCAGGAGCAGCTTTTAACTACCTTCCCACTTTGGGCAAGCCGACAGCCTGTGGCTCCACACCCACCTTACTTCTTCTTGCCTCTGAGCATAACATCATCCTTCCCAGCGACCTTCCACGCCTCCTACTCCCAACTGAACCAAACTCCTGAAATACCAACTCCTTCCTTGGCCTCCGCTTCTACACGCTGAGCTTATCATTCTCCCCAGGACTTTCCCAACCTCCAGCCAGCAGAGCTCCCTGAACGTGCACTGGACTTCCCTGCCACCACGGCCTTGCTCCTGCTGTTCCTTCTGCCAGGAGCACCCTTCCCCTCACCTCCACCACCGATGCGGCCCTTTAGGCCCATCTCAACCTCCACTTCCTTCTCTACACTTTCCAGAGCCCCTTCTTTGGAACCTCAATATTTTATTGATTCGGTGGTAATTTTCTTGGGGGGTCAGAGTAGTTGTTTATTCATACTTGCTTTCTTTGTGATGGCTGGAGTTTTGAAGAAAGGCAAATGGTTGAGTCAAATGTTGGAAGTCCCTAAAAGCCCAAAGGAATGAAGTTTTAATGAAATAGACTCTGTGACAGGTAGTGGGACATGGGTGAGCACAGTGGATGGTTAACCAAACTTAGGCCTGAGAGGGAAGAGGGACTGGGTGGGTGTGGGAGATGTCTGGAAGAGAAGGGCACCCGAATTGCAGTCCAGCAGTCTGTCCAGAGCAGTATGACCCTTCTAGCCAGAAGGGTCCTTGTTCTGGGCTTTGTCCTTCTCCACTGGTGCCAGTCCCCATGGGGTGACGAGTTCAAGACCCAAAAGGACATGCTTACCCCAAGCCCGCATCCACACCCTCTCTGCTAGATCTCAGATTCCCTGTTCAAATGACTCTTAATCCACCTTCGGCGACTCTGCAACCCTACCTTGGGTCTTCTATCCTAGACTTATGTCTTGGCCTGTAAAAGTGGCTACAGGTGGATGTTTGGGAAGGAGATGGGGTTTATACATGCAAGCTGGGTCATTCACCAGGTATATGCTAGGGCTCTTGTGGAGTGGGCAGGAACTAGGGATGAGAACTGAAGGGACAGGGACCAGAAGCTGGAGGCAGAAAACTTGAGGCCATTTTCCCCTGCACAGCATGTGTGAGAATGGACATCCAAGGAGAGCATAAATTTGTCAAGATGTTGGAGAGTCCCAGGGACAGAGGAGCCTGGCGGGCGATAGTCCATGGGGTTGCAAACAGTTGGACATGATTCAACAACTTAACAACAACCACAGTTTACTAGCTTGATGATTAACTTTAAACTATTCAGACTATGATATTTAGGCCTTATTTGTATTCCTGCCCCAGGTCCTGAAAATTTAGGGATGGCCCTGGTCCCAGAACCCATTGCATGAGGCACAAACTACAGGCCACATCACTTGGGGCCCCAGGTGGAGATCCACAGCAAAGCAACACAGTGGGATAGGATGTAGGCTTTCAAACAGTTTTTACCTTGACCTATATTAGTAACAATGCACACACTTGATGCTGTGACATAGTACACAAACACACACCTAAAACTTACCCTTAATTCTTTAATATGAGAATGACTCTGGGGCTTCCNGATAGGATGTAGGCTTTCAAACAGTTTTTACCTTGACCTATATTAGTAACAATGCACACACTTGATGCTGTGACATAGTACACAAACACACACCTAAAACTTACCCTTAATTCTTTAATATGAGAATGACTCTGGGGCTTCCGCACTTGGATGGACGTTGACGATTTTTTCAGAGATAGGAAGTGCTTGTACAGGAACAGGTTTTGGAGGAGGAATCAAGAGGGGTGGGTTTTTTCCCCCCCTTTTACCATTGTAAATGTGAAATATATCTTAGATGTTTGAGTGAAGTCCAAGTGGAGGGATCCAAAAGGCAAGTCTGGAGCTCAAAGGTACAGACAAGGCTGGAGACTCATGCAGTGCTGAGATCTAGACCGAATTGGCACTAAAAGGCATGGGAGCCCATGGGCTCTTGCAGGGAGACCCAGGGGGACAGAGAGGAGGACAGGCCCAGTGCCAGGCCCTGGGGTGGCCCAAAACTGGTAGAGAAGGAGCCGTACATAAGGAGGAAAGGACGTAAGTGAGGAGGAAAAGAGAACAGATAAGGAGCAGGAAGGACGTGGCAAAGAACAGCACTGAGAGAGTGACGTCAGGGAAGCCAGGAAGGCATTTCCAGGCAGGAAGGCTCTATCCCACCAAATGCTGCCAAGAGGATGAGAGAGAAAAAAAAAAAAAAAGAAGAAGAAGACAAGCAAGTGACCAATGTGGCAACAAGGAAAGTTTTGGTGACCTNACATAGTACACAAACACACACCTAAAACTTACCCTTAATTCTTTAATATGAGAATGACTCTGGGGCTTCCACACTTGGATGGACATTGACGATTTTTTCAGAGATAGGAAGAGCTTGTACAGGAACAGGTTTTGGAGGAGGAATCAAGAGGGGTGGGTTTCCCCCCCCCCCTTTTACCATTGTAAGTGTGAAATATATCTTAGATGTTTGAGTGAAGTCCAAGTGGAGGGATCCAAAAGGCAAGTCTGGAGCTCAGAGGTACAGACAAGGCTGGAGACTGACGCAGTGCTGAGATCTACACCGAGTTGGCACTAAAAGGCATGGGAGCCCATGGGCTCTTGCCAAGAGACCCAGGGGGACAGAGAGGAGGACAGGCCCAGTGCCAGGCCCCAGGGTGGCCCAAAACTGGCAGAGAAGGAGCCGTACATAAGGAGGAAAAGACGTAAGTGAGGAGGAGAAGAGAACAGATAAGGAGCAGGAAGGACGTGGCGAAGAACAGCCACTGAGAGAGTGACGTCAGGGAAGCCAGGAAGGCATTTCCAGGCAGGAAGGCTCTATCCCGCCAAATGCTGCCAAGAGGATGAGAGAAAAAAAAAAAAAAGAAGAAGAAGACAAGCAAGTGACCAATGTGGCAACAAGGAAAGTTTTGGTGACCTNGAGCCTGGTGAGCCACAGTCCATGGGGTCGCTAAGAGTCGGAGACGACTGAGCGACTTCACTTTCACTTTTCGCTTTCATGCATTGGAGAGGGAAATGGCAACCCACTCCAGTGTTCTTGCCTGGAGAATCCCAGGGACGGGGGAGCCTGGTGGGCTGCTATCTATGGGCTCGCACAGAATCGGACACGACTGAAGCGACTTAGCAGCAGCAGCAGCCTTTCTATGAATGACTAGGAAGCCAAGACTGGGCAGACATTTCCCAGCCAGAAGTCCTCTTGCCTTCTGCTCCCCACGTGGCTATCTTCCGTGTGATGGCATACAGTAATTTAACAGCACTATTTTGCGACAATAAGATTAATAACAATTATACTAATGATACTTTTACACTTCTATCACTTTTCTGTCTTGAATGCATTTTGACACACAATGTTTCCATTGTATCCTCACATGTTCCCTGAGAGGTAGACACATTAATTGAATCTTGCTACACTGGAGGACTCTGCTGGCCCTTGAGAAGGGGATAATGTCACTGAGCTCATTATATACCCAAGGTTGTGACTGACAGGTGTGGAATGGGGGAGAGTAGACAAACACATAGATATAATACAAGTCAGGGTGGGAACTGAACTACAGTCAAGGTTTTCTCCATGGTTAAGAGGAGGGAAAGCTCTTCTGCCTGGGAAGTCAGGGAAGACTTCCTGTAGGAAATGGAGTTTGAAGCAAATATAGACAGAAGGGACGAGGTGTAGATGGCCTGTTCAGAGGGCATTTCAGGCAATGTGGATTGCAAGAACACAGGTAGTCTACTTAAAAGGAAGGCATGTATTCAGGAAAGAAATGGTTGACCCAAGGCGACCAGAGACTAGAGTGTGGATATGGAAGGTCACTTTGTCTTGCTCTGTCCTGCAGTAACCACACCAGCTCAAAGGACCGAGTCTCCTCAAGCACACCAGGCCTCCCCCAACCCCTCAGTCACCCACCGCCCCCGAGTTTCCAGGGCATCTTCGGTAGCAACTGCTGAGCCCACCATCTTCCTGCCATCCATCACAACCTCAAAAACCTCAGCTCAGAAGTTGCTTCTCAGGCTCCAGACGGCCAGCTACAACCAGCAAACCAGGCTTCACAGACAGAGGTAAGAGGCCTCCACCATCCAGGATGGGCTAAAGCCGGTCAAAGGAGACTAGAGTTAAGAGATCCACCGAAATCTCCCTAAAATGTCTACCAACAGAGACACTTCTTGGCTTTGTCTCTAGAAGTCACTGTGAAATATAGTATAGATATATCTATTATAGCTATACTAATTTTATAGCTATAACATTAACTCATTAGTCCTATTAACAAGTACACACATCAGTGGTCCAGCAGGACATCTTGTAGAGATGAGACAAAGATCTTTCAGTCATTCAACATTTATGCAAATTTGTTTTGACGCTGCTGCTGCTGCTAACTCACTTCAGTCGTGTCCAACTCTGTGCAACCCCATAGATGGANTCATTAGTCCTATTAACAAGTACACACATCAGTGGTCCAGCAGGACATCTTGTAGAGATGAGACAAAGATCTTTCAGTCATTCAACATTTATGCAAATTTGTTTTGACGCTGCTGCTGCTGCTAACTCACTTCAGTCGTGTCCAACTCTGTGCAACCCCATAGATGGAAGTCCACCAGGCTCCCCCGTCCCTGGGATTCTCCAGGCAAGACACTGGAGTGGGTTGCCATTTCCTTCTCCAAGGCAGGAAAGTGAAAAGTGAAAGTGAGGATGCTCAATCATGCCCGACTCTTAGCACCCTCATGGACTGCAGCCTACCAGCCTCCTCCATCTGTGAGATTTTCCAGGCAAGAGTGCTGGAGTGGGTACTGTCTTCCAGAGTTACACTACTACAATCATTGATCATATATCAAACTATACATTTGCCACTGCTTCAAGTCTGGTCATCATTTCCATGGAAGGCTCAGTCATATACTTGGTAATACAATAATAATCTTGTGAAACAAGCAAAATACAAATGGCATAGTTAATAACATAGTGGAATTAAAAGTAAATATTTTATCCATGAGCCTCCCACACCAGCTTTTTTTTTTTTTTTTTTTTAAGATTGTCAAGACTAAGGAATGGGTCACTGAGAGCAGAAATCTGATTTTTCATGTGGTTCAAATGTGTTACATTAAAGGATTTATCAGGTACAAAAATACAGCATTCAGTTTGAATTATAGCACAGATATCTCCCTGAGATGCTGTAAGGTGTCAACGGTCTTGCAGTTGTGTAGCACTGCCTTTCTTATCATAGAGATCTCAGAATTCAACAGGCTAATAGCCCGGTTACTATCATTTAAAGCTTATGAAAGTTGTCAAGGCTTAGATATGGTCAATTACATCCTCCAACCCCATTGAAGGAACACACACACACACACACACACACACTGCTAAATGGTCATACCAATAGAATACAGATCTTTGACCCATTGGGATCATACCAATGATAGATTGGTTGGGGTTACTTGTAATTTGTTAACATGTATGACCTTACATTCATGGGACTCCCAGGCTACACCTTTGTATCATCCCTGTAGATGTCAAGGCCATAAATTAGTGCCACAAATCCACTGAGTTCCATACCAATCACTCTCTCTAAGGATAATAACAGGCATAGTTCATAAAGTACCCAGCCTTGTCTCATAATTACCAGGTTGATCATTTTTGGTATGATTTAACCATTCCCAACACAGAGGAGTCTTTAAACTTAAATGACCATAGCCTGGTGTTAACCATGTAGATCCTCCCCATAATTGTAGGAGTTTTTCTTTTAATAGATGAGAAGTTAATTTTTTATTGAGACTTAGCTCATCACTCCGATTAAGTTTAAATGACCCTAAGAGAAAACTTAAATCTATGGCCAGCCTCAGAGCAGGTATTTTTAATTGGCCAGGTGAGAGGCTCCCATCTAGAATTATTATGAATAGATAGAACAGGACTGAACACTCATCTAAAACAAATTTCCTAAGGAGTATCCAATAAGAGCCCTAAAGAACAGAAATCCGCCAAGGTAACCCAGAAGTAACAGGCGCCGGTAATTGGCCACAGCCCAACAATTGGATTGAGTTTTAAACTAGCATAGAATCATGCAAGCATAGACGGCTCTGAGAGACTGCTCCTGTTTTGACAGGGAAGAACTAAATGAATATAAAATTAGCTACTAAACCATCAATAATTTAAAAATTACTTTTGCGTGTTTCCTTTTACTTTTTCAACGTGGCTACTAGGAAATTTTAAGTTACGTGTCTGGCTCAGACTGCATTTCTGTTTGGCCGGCTCTCAACTAATGCATGGGGTGCAGCCCAGGAAAGTGCTGCTATCGACCACTAGGAGGCAGCATTAGACCAGATTCCAAAGGAAACCAGTAATACCTGTGAATTATTTTTTGCCAAAGCAAATAGAAGGGGCTTCCCAGGTGGTTCAGTGGTAAAGAATTGGGCCGCCCATGTAAGAGACAGGAGATGTGGGTTCTATTCCTGAGTCAGGAAGATCCCCTGGAGGAGAAAACGGGGACCTGCTCCAGTATTCTTGCCTGGAATATACCATGGACAGAGGTCCTTGGTAGGCTACAGTCCATAGGGCTGCAAAGAGTCAGACTCAACTGAGCAGTTAGGCTCACGCACAAGCGAAGGCAAACGTGAGCGAAGAAAGGCATTTCTGACATCATTTGGGTCTTACAACTAGGAAATTGAGCCCACGAGAGCAAAGTGGTTACAAACAGAACCAGGACTTCTGATTCCTAGTCTATTAAATCATAGAAGCCTACTAGTGGAGAAGAATTCAATTAATTCAACCAACATGTTTTTTTTATCCCCACTACATGCCAGGTGTTGTGCTAAGTCCTGCAGATGTAGAAAAGTTTAAAAACATGTGATATCTAGGTGTTATTTTACTAATACTAGTCTTGACTGTGATAAGTGTTGTAACTGGTGTGAACAGAGGAAGTGGTGACACAGAGAAAAAGTTGATTCTAGTTTACCACGACTGGAGAAGAAAATGAGAACTGATGTAATGGATAAGGAAAGTAAGATTTCAACGTGTAGAGAAAAATGGAGGGGAGACCTTCTAGGCAAAGGGAGCACCAGCCTCTCGTCCATAGTTATCAGAAACCAACTCATTTAAAATCTGCCATCATCTTGTGGAGAAACTGAGGTTCAGAGAGCTGAAAGTGGAACTGACCTTTGTTGATTGCTGCTTGGGTCACCTCCATTAAGGTCTTTATAGCCGCTATTTTATTTCATCCTTAAACTGTTCTGTGAAACAGGTTTTACTGTAACCATTCACTGGGAAATGAGGCTCAGAGAAGTTAGGAAACTGATTCAAGATCACACAGCCAGGAAAAAGCTAAACTCGAAATTTAATCCAGGTTTCCTGATTCCATAGACAGGCCCTTTTGTGACAGGGGCGGGGGTGGGGGAGGGGTGGGGTGAGAATTCTGTTCTCCAAGGGGCAAACCTGTGAACCGCCTTCAAAAGTTGGCCCTTGGGGTGCTGCCTTAAGTCCCCCTCCGTTCCTGACCTCTCCTTCCTCTCCCCGCTCCTCCCCTGCTCAGCGCCTCCAACCAGGACCCGGGCGCTGCGTCTGGGATGGAAGACCAAGGTGTCTTCGTCTTGATCCCCACCATCCTGGGTCTCATACTGCTGGCGCTTCTGGGGCTGCTGGCGAAAAGGATCGTTCAAAGACGGAAAGGTGAGTGGGTCAGGCCTAGTGACAGTGCGCCCAGAACACCCAGCTCCCTCTGATCCCCCAGGGACACTCAGGAGCTTTGGATGAGCAGACTGAGTTTGGGGGCACTTGGGGTGGGGCTTGGTGGTCTGGACATGGGGACGGTGAGGAGCGCGGCCCGAACCCTGAAGAGGAGGGTTCCGAGCCACTTCCGAGCGGAGCACCCTCGGGTCAGACGCTGCCAAGCAGCGGGGAGGGGGCCGTCTTTAGTTTTCTGTAGGACTGGGCGAGTGCGGGCCTCTGACACCCTCCTTCCTCTTTCTGTCCCTGCGGCTTGGTTGAGAAGCTCTCTCCAGGCGGGTCCGCCGACTGGCCATGAGGATGCCCACGGTGGACGCCTCCCAGCGGGCCCTCTCCCAGCGGCCGCGCGTGTCCAGGCGGCCGCGCACCCCGAGCAATATCTACAGCGCCTGCCCTCGGCGGCCCCGCGGCTTGGACGCGGCTGGTGAGCCGGCGGGCAGGTGGGAGGAGGGCAGGGCTGGGCGTGCGGGCAGGCAGGGGGGAGAAGGTCGGCTTGTGCGGGCGCGAGGCGGGTCTTGGGGGTGGGGAGGCCAGGGGGG
>SJYA01002182.1:643537-709497 GCA_006410615.1 Neotragus moschatus | reverse complement strand
TCACTATGCGTGGCAGCGGGGTGGGGTGGGAGCAGGGTGGGGTGGGGGAGGTGGGGGCCGTGCTGGGGCCGGCGCGCGAGCTGGAGCCGCAGAAACCGCGCGGCGCAGAACGCCAGCCGGGAGACCCGCGCCTCCAGGACAGCGGCGGACCGCGGGCCAGGGCCCACCGCCCGGGGGCTTCCAGCAGAGCTGGGGGGCGGGGCTGGGCCCTGGACCCCGCCCTCATGCCGCCCTCCCCGTCCCCATCAGGTGGAGAGGCGGCACCGCCCCCAGGCCCCGGAGCGCCCGCAGCCTCCGTCCCGCCGCAGGTAAGCCCCGCCCCGCCTCTGATTGGCAGCTGCGACTCGAAAGGGTGGCCCCAGACCCGGGCGAGCTTCGTGGGAGGGCACGGGCTTTCCCAGCCGCGGCGGGTCCCTGCGTCGGGAAGTGAGTATCCGTTTCCTCCTTGGACGGTTCCCGTAGACGGCTACCCAACAACTGTGGTAGACTTAGTTACCTGGCTTCTGGCCAAGCATTTCTCATGGGATAAATGAGAGCTTAAGTAGAGGATGCTAGATGTCGACTGTACCAATACGAGAAGGGCTTTCCTGTGTAAGAGATTCAGTTTCCAGTAGGTCTTAAGAGGGTAAAAGTTACCATCTGAGGAAGTACTTTCTAGTAAGCCCTCTCAGATGAGAGGAGGTTGTTTACTGAAGGCAATTAAGCCTGGCCTAAGGAGAAGGAAATGACACCCCACTCCAGTACTCCTGCCTGGAGAATCCCACGGACGGGGGAGGCTGGTGGACTGCCATCTATGGGGTCACACAGAGTCGGACACGACTGAAGTGACTTAGCAGCAGCAGCAGGGAGAAGGCAATGGCACCCCACTCCAGTACTCTTGCCTGGAAAATCCCATGGACGGAGGACCCTGGAGGGCTGCAGTCCATGGGGTCGCTGAGGGTCGGACACGACTGAGCGACTTCACCTTCACTTTTCACTTTCATTCACTGGAGAAGGAAATGGCAACCCACTCCAGTGTCTTGCCTGGAGAATCCCAGGGATGGGGGAGCCCAGTGGGCTGCCATCTGTGGGGTCTCACAGAATCTGACAAGACTGAAGCGACTTAGCATCAGCAGCAGAGACATAGATGGGCTTCCCTGGTGGCTCAGCTGGTAAAGAATCTGCCTTCAATGTGGGGGACCTGGGTTCAATCCCTCGGCTGGGAAGATCCCCTGGAGAAGGGAAAGGCTACCCACTCCAGTATTCTGGCCTAGAGAATTTCATGGACTGTACAAATAAGACTCAACACTTTTTGCGTGAGAAAGACTCCTCTTGAAATCTAGATGTGGATTAGGGAACTCATTTCTCTTTCTCTCTCTCTCTCTCTCTCTCTCTCTCTCTCTCATCTTTCTATTGATGGCCATTGGCAGGTGTGTGAAAAAATGTTCAACTATTCATCCTTCTTTGTCTTCCCCAATTAAGAAGAGAACATTTTATTCTCTAAAGCATCCACAGTAGCAGAAACATTATTGCTTCCGGAACCAGGAAAACTAAGTGTGGCAAATGTCCCTGATTTAATTAGGGTGTAGGCTACACTGATGCAGCAAACGCTAAACCCCAGCGCTCGCAAGACGGAAGCCTGTTTTCCTCGAAAGTGAAGACAGGGAGCCAGGAGGAGGTGGCCTGAGCCTCGGGGTCACCCGGGGCCTCAGAGGCCTTCTGACTGTGGCTCCACCATCCCCTGGAGTCTTGCCTCATCCGTGGTTGGTGCTCAACCACTAGCACCATGTATGCATCCCAGCTCGTGGGAGGGAGAAAGAAAGCTGCTTTTTTAAGACCAGGAGCCTGAAGTTTCACGTATCAGAGAACCACTGGGCACAGTTTAATCACATGGTCACACCTGTGTTCAAGGGAGGCTGAAAACTGTATCCTTGTGTGACTTGCTTTAAAAGGGGAGAGTGATGCCTGGGAACAGGCAACAGCTCTGCCCCCATCAGGCCCAGCTTCTGGAGCTTGCCCTTGTTCAGCCCTGCTGGAGGAGATCTCAGTAGCGTAGGTAGGCCCAGCAGTGCCCATCAACTCTACCCTTTGTTGTTCAGTCGCTAAATCATATCTGACTCTTTGTGACCGTATGGACTGTAGCATGCCAGTCTTCACTATCTCCCAGAGTTTGCTCAAACTCATATCCATTTGAGCCCTTTTCTCTCAAACTGTTCTGTGACCACACATGGCCTCGTGTGGGCCTGTCAGTTCAGTTCAGTCGCTCAGTCATGCCCGACTCTTTGAGACCCCATGAATCACAGCACGCCAGGCCTCCCTGTCCATCACCAACTCCCAGAGTTCACTCAGACTCATGTCCATCGAGTCAGTGATGCCATCCAGCCATCTCATCCTCGGTCGTCCCCTTCTCCTCCTACCCCCAATCCCTCCCAGCATCAGAGTCTTTTCCAATGAGTCAACTGTTCACATGAGGTGGCCAAAGTATTGGAGTTTCATCTTTAGCATCAGTCCTTCCAAAGAACGCCCATGACTGAGCTCCTTTAGAATGGACTGGTTGGATCTCCTTGCAGTCCAAGGGACTCTCAAGAGTCTTCTCCAACACCACAATTCAAAAGCATCAATTCTTTGGCGCTCAGCTTTCTTCACAGTGCAGCTTTCACATCCATCCATGACCAGTGGAAAAACCATAGCCTTGACTAGACGGACCTTTGTTGGCAAAGTAATGTCTCTGCTTTATCTAGGTGCCTGTACCTTGCTTAAAATTTACGCTTCCTCCCTGCTTGAAATTCACACTCCTGCTATCAGGGATAAAAAAAAATCTTGATGAAACAAATTCACAACAAGATGCCTATGATAAATGACTGAGTATTTTAAGCCTTCACAGGGATGACTTTTTTAAAATGGTTAAGCCAGATCAGTCTCAAATGATGAACCGTAACAGGCAGTGGGAGATACATTTTTGAAGCAAGCTGCTGTCCAGCCCCTCTCTGGTAAAGTACAGAAAGGAACAGGTCCTTTCAGTGAGCACTTACTCAGTGCCCGCTCTGTTCAGGGGGCTGAACTTCTAGTTCTCAGTGGCTGTGTTAAAAATATGTGACTCTCCCTGCTCCAGCCTTCCTGGGTGGATGTCATAATAGTTATGCCATGCTGGGGTCATGGCATAGCCCTGCCCTCTGAGAACTGATCCGTCCCAAAGGCAGATGATCCTGAAGTTTCTTTCCGGGGAAGTGGAGCTCTACACAGCCTGCTACCTTCCTCCCCTTCAACTGCCCACTCCTTCCTGGAATGCACTGTCCCATCACGTCACAGCCTCTCCAGGAAATGAAAGCCCTATGGAGGTGCAGAGGATGATTCATCCTCCTTCTGAATAATTCCCTGAGAAGATGCATATTTATTCCACAAGTCACATCATCTAATCCAGAGGGGAAACTCCTCTGGTGGATGGTTCTCCTTCAGACCCATGCTTAGTCACATGATTTTTGTCTGAGCCCCATTTAAAACACTTCCTGCCGTATTAGATCAAAGTGTTTTCTAGTTATGTAGAGCGTGAGGCACCACCCTGAAAATCCCCAAGGCTCAGCACCTGATGGAGCTCAACCACCTCTGCGTTTTGCCTTCTGGGGGACAGAAACCACATGCACCCCAAACCCCCACCCCACCATTGCCCACTGTGGATACTACAGTCACCCTACCCAAACCCAGGGATGCTTCTTTGGTCGTTTCCAGGTACCTGAAATTCCCTGGCTCCCTGTGCCATCTCTGAAGATCAACTGTGAATATGTAAGCTTCTGCCACCAACCTGCTGCCAAGGTGGAGGACACTGATTCCAATGACTACGTCAATGTTGCCTGCCTGACTCACCTCTCCAGTTGTGCCCCTGGGCCCAGACCTTGGTGTCAATGAGTCTTGTCTGTCTGCTGGTTCCCAACACCCACTCCATCTGTTTCAGAACCCTCGTTACCTCCCCACCTCAAGTCTCATCCCTGCCTGTTTGCCCCGAGCACTGATCAGTCTCCCCTCCTCCAGCTCTCCTTACACACTTTTGAGCCCCCGGTGTGTTTCAGGTGGCCTCTGGGAAAGCAGAGCATTTGCCCTGCCACCTGCCTCCTCTCCAAGCCATGTGACAGGCTATGGACTTTCAGAGTCTTTTTGACCACAGGGTCCTTACTCCCCTGGCTCTAGACCACATGGCCTTGGACTGGAGTGGAGGCATAGCTGTTGCTTTGAAAGCTTGAGTTCCCCACCAGCAGAAGGTACCTGGACTGCCCTGTGAAGACATGCTTCAGCCCTGAGCTAGGAAGGGACCTTGGTATGAAACAGCCCTGGTGACCTCTTTGCCCCAGTCTTAGGGCTAGCACTTACTAGTGGTCTTCTGTTTGTCTGGAGTCCTATGATGATGGTGGTGGTTGATTTGGATATGATGAAGGGTTGTAAATTTTCAGAACCATCCTTATTAGTGACACACGTGGATACCCTCTTTAGGTCTTCCTCTCTTGATCTACGCACTACCCTGACTCCAGCATTTTCTCTCTTTAAGAAACAGAATAGCTTTTGTTATCTATTTATCCTTCTTCTATAGCCGAGTACTATCTTAGCCGTGCTATCCAAAGCCATTACAACTCTCTGCTTTCAGAAATACAGTCTGTTCCAGTCCAGGTGGCTTATGGCCAGGTGGGATTCCTGGCGGGCCCATTGTTCTGCAAGAGCACTGACATCATGGAAGAAGAGACAGCCCACATCCTGCATGAATTCATCCTCCTAAGTGTTCTGAAGGAGGGCAGAGTTGGGCAGACATTGTATCTTTGGGTTGAAATCAACTACAAAGTTCAACCAGAGCTGGAGACGAGAGAATGCCCAGTCTTGCTTTTAAGAAGGCCTTTCCCAGACACACAACTCAGCCTCACGGGGCACTGATCCAGTGGTAGAAAGCAGAGGCTACCAAGGTGCCTGCCTTATGAGCAGGGAGTGCCCTCACAGGTGGGACTGTGCATCCAGGCACGAGGACAGCAGCCACAGTGTCAGCTTGACTCCGGCCGCGAGGCGGGAGACAAAGGCAGATGAGCAAGATCAGAAAGCGCACCCCAGGGATGGGGCTGGCGGGAGTGGGAGGGAAGGGCGACCCGAGAGGCGGTGCTGAGGGGGCATCTGCTTTGTGCTGGGCACCCTCTCCGCTCTGTCTTTCCTCATTTCCATGTCCAACCAGTGCTCTCACCTCACCCAGCGCTCTGTTCCTGCAGATGTCGTGACCATGTGATTTCCATGCCCTTAGGCTCAACTCCGTATCCCAGCATCCCTCATTGTTCCTCAGCAATTCAAAGACAGGTTTTTAAAAATCCAGTTTATTAAGCATTTCCTGAGCATTCCCATCCAGTAATCCCACACAGTTGCAAGCATTATGAGTGAAAACAGAGAAACGGGGGCACTGTCCTTGGTACTCTCATAGAAGTTTCAGTCTGACAAATAAATATGGCATCAGTTAAAACACTGATGGGAATTAAATAGAGTTGTAATAAATATAGGAATCTGCTTTGTAGATTATTCACAGCATCCAAGGGAACCTTCCATGACTGTTGTTGTGGTCACTTAAAGAATGAAGTCATAAGCTTGGGCCAAGAACAGGACCCATGGTCAAGGGTGTGAAGTGCCCAGAGGACATCACGGGAAGGGACTCTCGTCTGAAATGACGCAGAAAAGAAGGAGGGTGTCCTGGTCTAGGCCGTCAGAGCTGGTGGAATTTCTCCATCCAGCTCAAGAGAATGTCCATTTCTCCAAAGGCTTTGCTCACAGCTGCTTCTCTGTCCAGCTAGAGGGAAAGGAAAGTTGAAGCCCTGCCGTGTTAGCCACAGGAACAGGTTTCCTTCTGACCCCTGAACCTGGTACAACTAGATCACGGGCTGTGACCCCTTTAGGACGGCCTCCGACAAAGTCACCACCCATCACTTCTCTATGTGTTGTCTGCTTGGGAGGCAGGGACAGATGGGTTGGTGAGTGGCCACAGGTAAGGGGCAAGGGGAAAGCATTGTGAGTCCCTGACAGTAAGCATCAGAATCCCTGTGCAGGGTGGATTCCATCTACCTGAGACCACTGTGGAGATGAGGAAATTGAGACCTGGGTAGTCCCTTTCCCTAGTATGTTATTGCTCTTCACCATTTGTTTATAAACTGGTATATCTGTCCCACAAAACAATGATTGAAATTGGATTGTCTTGGGGAGGGAGCTAGGGATGAAACTGGAATTTTCTTTGTTTTCTTAATTTAGGAAAAGACAACATAATTCCCATAATTCTATTTCACAAACTCGACCCTTTGACCATCCTGGAAAATACTGCAGACGTGTGTTGGGTTGGGGATTCTCCCTTCTTTCTCCCTCACTTGACTCACCAATTGCCCACCTCAGGTACCCATAAAGCTCTCATTTTGGAATGTCCTTGGTAGTGAAGTCATCTTGTAGGGAAATAGAATAGCACTTTAACTTGAAAACTGGCAGAAAAATTGGCCACATCATTTGCAGAGTTTATGCAAAGTATATGGTAACTAATGCAGCTATAGTATGGCTGTGCTCCTACTAAGTCAGGTGGCTTAGGGGCAAGCTGGACGGAGTCCCCTACATTGAATTCTCCATCAGGTCCCCAAGGCACACTCGAGCAACAGTTCAGACAGGCAGCTCTCAGTTCCCGGCCTTGATTACCTGTTTAAATGCTTGGTAGAACAGCAAAAATCGCCTGCGTGCACTCTCACGGGTAGAAAACATCTTTTCCTGCTGGATAACAGAAAAAGAAAATTGTGCCAAGTGACAGGTAGGAGCAGAGGTGCTTTCTCCCACTCTTTCCTAGTAATGCCAGAGGGACTCCCAAGGCCTAAGAGGACAGCTCCAAATCTCACATCCCCAAGGCAGCCAATGCTGACCTCCCGCACCGTGCAGCAGAGACTGCCTCCTTTCATATTCACAGTAGTCTTGCCAGGTAGGGGTGATTATCAGCACTTTATAGATAAGAAAACCAAAGCCCAAAGCGACTGACCACTTTGGGGGTTTTTGTTTTGTTTTGTTTTGGTCTCCCAATTTCTCTCTCAAAGGCATTTCAAATAAATATGATTATTTGAAAAAAAAGAGAGAGAGAGATTGACCACTTTGCAAATGGACACTCCGTCTGTTAGACACGGACCTGGCCTTAACCCAGCACTGCCCGTGTCCAGAGCCTGCGCCTTGCTCCATGATGCCTGCAGCTCCCCGTCATGGAATGAAAGCCAGGGCCAGGTAAGGGAAGAGGAGTCTTCTGAAAGCACAGCGTCTCCTGTGGACCTCCGTCCCAGCTTTGTTCTACTCACGCTGGCTTGCAGTTTCGACATGAGGACAAAGAAGTTGTTGGCCAGAGTGGAGAATGACTTCAGGATCCCGAGTTCAGCAGCCTTGTCATGGTAGTTTCTGAAGACGGTATTCACGTAAAACCTCAGCAGGGCGTGGAGGAGGTGGCAGCTATCAGTCTCCTGGGGGGTGGCAGGGTCACTGCCAAGGTCAGGCCTCTGCCCACTCTGACCCCGGTGAACCACCCACGTGGCACAGAAGGCAGGATAAGCGCAGTGGAGGAGATGGGGCTCTGAAGCGCTGGGTTTTCAAGGGCCTTTGGACATCTTTGTTTGACCAGGGGACCCACAGGCCTAGAAAGGAAGGGCTTATCCGGGGTCCCACAGCCAGTCAGTGACAGGCCCAGGCCAGGCACCCAAGACTCCCACCTCCCATGTGGTTAGATTTCTTTCTTCTCCAGCCCATGGCCTCTCTAATAGCTCTGGGCAGTGATGGGCCTTGAAACAGCACCACCTCTTGGTTAGCTGAGCTTTGGCAGGGAAAAGGTTTAGAAGGAGAAATGAAGAGAGAGAAAACTAGTGTCCGTGAATGCAGGAATTGCACCCTGGGCCCCTGAGGCGCCACAGAGGGGAGCTCAGTGTCTCTCAGGGGTCAGAGCTTGGTGGTTTGTGCTCACTGCCTAGATGGGTGAGAAGAAAGTGGGGGCACAGAAGAGGCCCAAGCAGATGGCTCTGGGCCAATGAGAGCAGAAGAGAAATCCAGACTGGCTAAATGGAAACAGATGTTTACAAGCCTCAGTGCCCGCCCTCTCCTCAGGTCCTGTATTCACATACCCTGGATACTGAGGAGAACAGCCCAGGTGTTCCTCCTACGGCTCACCACTCAGCCCTGACCTGTGCAGGCTCAGCCCAGGACAGAAGTGAAGTCTTCTATCAGCCTCCCCTGGAGCATCCCTCAGCAGGAGGAGTACTCCTCCTCACCCGCAGGAGACCAGCCACCCAGAGGAGACAGCACCCTTCCCCCGCGTCTGATTACCGAAATGTTCTGCAGAACCTCTTTCCGCAGCAGCCGGACACTCGTGATGTTATCCTGAGCTTGCTTGGGGAAGAGAAAGGACAGATATCTCCAGGTTGGAGGTCAGCATAGAAGCCAACCTTGCAAATACATGCTGCTTGCCCAGACCCTTCAGTCTGTCTAGTCTATGCAACCTCAGAGGCCACAGGGGGACCCAGGGAGGGCTATACTGAGCTGGCCCGTGGAGGGGAGGTAGAAGGTTTCAGCTCCAGAAAATCATGAATCCTGGCCTCCCAGGGGCAGATGTAATCCTAGACGTTCTTAAAAGCTTTGATGAAGGACTTGTTTGATTCCTTTGGTCACTTGAAGCATGAAGAAATATGCCCATTTTGTTTAAGAACCACTAGGAGCAAAATGTTACCCCCATCTTCCATGGAGAGTCGGGGAGGCTGTACCTAGAGGCTTCCCTTGCAGCCCACCACTTCTTGGGTTTCCAGCCAAAGAATCCTTGAGAGGAGGAGCTTTAAAGCTCCTTTGTCCTACCTCCTCACTGTGCAAATAAGGAAACTGATAGCGTAGGAGTCGGGGGAGGCTACTGTATGGATTGCTTTCAAGGTCAAGATCACACAGAGGTGTCCTGTCCCAGTCCAGCACTCTCCTCTCTCCCCAGACTGCCTTGTCAAGCTCCTTCATTCTGCTTGCATCTGGATTGTCCTTTAAGGAGTATGTGTCACGGGATGCATTAACCGTTCTTTCCCAACTCAGAATTAAACATTCTTTCAATCTTGAATCAAGGCCTCAGCAGGTGGGAACAAACTAGGAGGAGCTGGCAAAGCAGTAGGTGAAAACTCTGGTGGGTCTCAAAGGATTCCCCATGACTTCCCATGAGTGAAGTCTTATGTAACCCTGGGACAGAGATGAAGCTCCAATGAATCAGGCTTCCTTCTTTATTCCTCATGGGCTGTGTTTCTTTTCGTATGGACTGGCCACATCTTTCTGAGCCTCAGTTTCCTCAAGTGCAGAAGGAAATAGGGACCCATGATATCTCTGACTTCACTAAGCTCCTAGGTAGGAACAAGATTAGCAAGCTGCAAAGGGCTCCATAATCATCAAATATTTTCCTCTGCCCAAAATCACCTCCCTCCATGGCTGGGTCCAGAACAACACTTCACTCACCACAATGTCCTTCATGGCCCAGAAGGCCTGCCACAGTTTCTGGAGAACTATGCCTTCTACCTGGCAGGGCCCAAACTGGAACTCTTGGCCCTGGACCCATGGCCCTGGGCTCCAGAGAAGCAGCATCAGACTCAGGCAGGGAAGAGCAGCCACGTGCATGGAAGAGGCCATCTGCAGCAAGAAGGTCCAGGAGGATCCTGCTGGGGGAAGGGAGCACCCCTGAGAGGGAGCGTCTTACTGGGGGAAGGGAGCACCCCTGTGAGGGAGCATCCTACTGAGGGAAGGGAGCACCCCTGTGAGGGAGCATCCTGCTGGGGGAAGGGAGCACCCCTGTGAGGGAGCATCCTACTGGGGGAAGGGAGCACCCCTGTGAGGGAGCATCCTGCTGGGGGAAGGGAGCACCCCTGTGAGGGAGCATCCTACTGGGGGAAGGGAGCACCCCTGTGAGGGAGCATCCTGCTGGGGAAAGGGAGCACCCCTGTGAGGGAGCATCCTACTGGGGGAAGGGAGCACCCCTGTGAGGGAGCATCCTGCTGGGGGAAGGGAGCACCCCTGTGAGGGAGCATCCTACTGGGGGAAGGGAGCACCCCTGTGAGGGAGCATCCTGCTGGGGAAAGGGAGCACCCCTGTGAGGGAGCATCCTACTGGGGGAAGGGAGCACCCCTGTGAGGGAGCATCCTGCTGGGGGAAGGGAGCACCCCTGTGAGGGAGCATCCTACTGGGGGAAGGGAGCACCCCTGTGAGGGAGCATCCTGCTGGGGAAAGGGAGCACCCCTGTGAGGGAGCATCCTATTGAGGTAAGGAGGCACCCCTGTGAGCGAGGCCCTTGGCCCCAGGCGTGGTCCCCTGGAGTAAGGCTCCTTGGCTCTGCCGCAGCCAGCCTCGGGGACACACAGATACAAAACCTGAAGCCAGGGTGCACTCCTGGTGTTAGAACAGTTCAAACGTGTGGCCTTGTGGCCTTGCCGGGGTGCTCTGGGTGGGGCAACGGTTTTTCAGCCCCAAGGGCCTTTCTGCCCCTCAGTCTTACACCCACTGCTCTGGCTATCCCCGCTACCTCCTTCCTCACCACGCCTCTCTGCGTCACACACACACACACTCACACACACACACTCACACACACACCCTGCCCCACCTTCCCTGCTCCATTACCAGTCCTCTCTAACCAACATCCCACCAGTCAGAATTTGACCAAGAAAAGTGATGAAACGGGGAGTTATAATGTGCCAAAGAACACGTAAAAGGATCCCAAACTCGGCAGAACACATTCGCCTGTCTGAGTTCTGCCCTCAAGTCACCGGACACACGTGGGAAGGTCTTTTTTTTCCCTCCCACTGGAGAAGGCCACCTCTGGCTCTCATCACCATCCAGAGGAACTGCGGGTTTAATCCTGGCCCACAGGGATGGGTTAGCTGGTAGGCACACTCACTCTGCCACCTCAGCTGACCGACTCACTCTTGACGCTAGGAGGTAACTTTTCAGGTGACTGAACAAGAGGAAGAACCCGATTTCCACATGAATCACCTCTAAAGCCTCCCACTGCATGACTGTGTGAAGAGCCGCAAGCTAGAGGCAAGGAACCCCCTTGTCCGTCTGTCATAACTGTATGCAGAGATTGCTTCTCCATGACTCCTTGGCCCTTTGCTTCTCTTCCTTTCTTCTTTCCTCAGAGCTCAGTCCCTTCCTTTCTTACTCCAGGCCCTGATCTCACACCTGAGGACGCTCAGTCTTCCACCCCTCAGCTGGGTGGGAAGCCAGAAGAAGGTCTGTCTCCCTAGTGCCTGCCAACTTGCAAGCCAGAGGAGCGGGCCCAGGGCCAGCACACGTTGTCCTGTCATGCAGCTCTGAGCTCCAGCCTCTCCCTCAGAGTCTTCCCGGTCCCTTCTTTCCAACGCCACAGGCTCTTTAGCCTCTTGCAAATTCACCTGTGGGCCTCATAATCCTCCTAGCCCTCCTCTCCTCCAGCCTAAACTCTTCCGATGTTAAACCCAAGAGAGCAGTTCCTCTTCATGGCGTATCTCACCCTTTACATAAACGCTGACAAAGTTGGCCTCTGTGTCCCCCCAGCCCCTATGCTCAGTCGGGCAACAGTCAGTCTAAGGCTTCAAAGCCAAGTACTTGGGAATNTCTCCTCCAGCCTAAACTCTTCCGATGTTAAACCCAAGAGAGCAGTTCCTCTTCATGGCGTATCTCACCCTTTACATAAACGCTGACAAAGTTGGCCTCTGTGTCCCCCCAGCCCCTATGCTCAGTCGGGCAACAGTCAGTCTAAGCCTTCAAAGCCAAGTACTTGGGAATTTCCCATCACTCACCTCGGGCCCTGGAAGTGATGCTTGAGGGCTTGCTGGTTGGTGGTGGCTGGTTCCTGTCGTAGAGGAAGAAGGTTGGGCAGGCGTCCACACACACACACCAGGGGTGTAAAGGTGGATGGAAGTCTCTTGTTCCAGCTGCGGAAGTTGTTTTCAAAGTAAAGGTGTGCAGGCAAGCCAGGTTTTGTGGAGCTTCATATACACGGGGGCTGGGGGGGAGGGGCTGGGGAGGCAAAGGGAGGTGGAGAAAGGGAAACTGGTCATGCTTTCCCAGAGAATGACGTCACTGCTAGTCAACCTTCACTCTAGACAGTGGAGCCGTGGGGGAAGCAGCCCCTGGGTGCAGTGAGCGCTGGATCTGAGTTCCAGCTCTGCCATTGGCAGCATGACAGAGGCAGGTCATCTAGCTACCTCAAACCTCAGTTTCTACATCCATAAAGTAAAAACAAGCAAGCAAGGAACAAAAGCTCTGTCCCATTGCCACGGAAGCATCACTGCCATCAAGAGACCTGGCCNAAGAATATAATCAATCTGATTTCGGTGTTGACCATCTGATGATGTCCATATGTAGAGCCTTCTCTTGTGTTGTTGGAAGAGGGTGTTTGCTATGACCAGCGCATTTTCTTGACAAAACTCTAAGGCCTAGAAAGAGAAATTACCTCGAATTGACCTATTTTTGAAGAATTTTACTGATACACAATTGGCATGCAATAAACTGCACATATTTAAAATGTACAATTTGATAAGTTTTGGCATATGTATACAACTGGAAATCATCACCAAGATAATGAACATATTCATCATAGTTTAACCATTCACTTGTTGGTAGACATTTAGTTGTTTCAAATTTGGGGCTAATAAAAATAAACCTTTCATAAAATGTTTATGTGCAAGTCTTTTCATGAACGTATGTTTTCTTTTCTCTTGGATAAATACCTAGGAATGGAATAACTGGGACATATGGCATCAGTTTCTTCAGTTTTTTGGGAAACTGCCAAACTATTTTCAAAGTGGTTGTGTCATTTTACATTCCCAANTCAAATTTGGGGCTAATAAAAATAAACCTTTGATAAAATGTTTATGTGCAAGTCTTTTCATGAACGTATGTTTTCTTTTCTCTTGGATAAATACCTAGGAATGGAATAACTGGGACATATGGCATCAGTTTCTTCAGTTTTTTGGGAAACTGCCAAACTATTTTCAAAGTGGTTGTGTCATTTTACATTCCCAACGGACCATACGAGTTTGAGTTTCTCCACACCTTCCCCTAGCACCTGATATGGTCAATTTTTTTTTTTTTAACCGTTCTAATAAGTATGATGTGGTATCTCACTGTGGTTTTAATTTGTATTTACTTAATGAGAGACAATGTTAAGCATCTTTTCATGTGCTTCTTTTTTACATATATTTATCTTCTTTTGTGTCTGTTCAAATTTTGTGCTGTTTTTAATTGGGTTGCTTCCTTATAATTGAGTTTTGAGTATTCTCTATATTTTTTGGTCACACATTATTATGTACAGGGACTTGCAAATATTTACTCCCAGACTATGGGCTATCTTTTCATTTTCTTAGGCATCTTTTAAAGGGCAGACATGTTTAATGAAGTCTAATCTGCCGATTTGGCTTTTTATAGATTCTGCTTTTGGTTTTGTATCTAGGAAATCTTTGGCTAACTCAAAGTTATGAAGGTTTTTCCCTCAGGTTTTCTTTGAGAAGTTTTATAATTGTAGATTGTACATTTAGATTGATGATCCATTTTGAGTTAACTTGTCTATGTAAAGTATAGGTCCAAGTTGATTTTTTTTCTATACAATATCCAATTATTTTAGCACCATTTCTTGAAAGATCATTCTATCTCCACTAAATTACCTCTGCACTGTTGTTGAAAATCAGATGTGTAGGTCTTTTTCTGGACTTTCCATTTTACACTCTATTCATCTATTTTTACACCAGAACCACACTCTCTTGATTGCCATAGTTTTATATGTCTTCAAATCTAATACTATTAATCCTCCAGTTTTGTTCTTTTTCAGTTATTTTATTTTGTTTGTTGCATTTTAATACGAATTTTACAGTGAACTTGTCAGTTTCTACCTTAAAAAAAAAAAGAGGGCTAGTGAAATTTTTATACTGATTGCATTGAATATATAGATCAATTTGGGGAGAATTAGCATCTTAATATGGAGACGGCAATGGCACCCCACTCCAGTACTCTTGCCTGAAAAATCTCATGGACTGAGGAGCCTGGTGGGCTGCAGTCCATGAGGTCGCTAAGAGTCGGACACGACTGAGCGAATTCACTTTATCTTTTCACTTTCATGCACTGGAGAAGGAGATGGAAGCCCACCCCAGTGTTCTTGCCTGGAGAATCCCAGGGACAGGGGAGC
This sequence comes from Neotragus moschatus, assembly GCA_006410615.1. Classification (NCBI taxonomy): domain Eukaryota; kingdom Metazoa; phylum Chordata; class Mammalia; order Artiodactyla; family Bovidae; genus Neotragus; species Neotragus moschatus. The sequence continues at coordinate 695,330 of SJYA01002182.1, read as the reverse complement.
CTGGTGGGCTGCCTGCCGTCTATGGGGTCGCACAGAGTCGGACATGACTGAAGTGACTTAGCAGCAGCAGCAGCAGCATCTTAATAATTATCAAGACCTAAGAATATGGTGTATCCCTCCACTATTTATTTTTAAATATTTAAATATTTCTTTATTTGCTTGTGCCAGGTCTCTTAGTTGTGACACAGGGAATCTTCGATCTTCCTTGCAGCATGTGGGATCCAGTGATCCATCCCAGGCATCCTGCACTGGGTGTGTGGACCATCAGGGAAATTCCACCATTATTTAGATAATCTTTCATTTCGCCAGCAATGATTTACAGTTTTCAGCATAGAGCTCTTTTACATCTTTTTTTTTTTTTTCAGAAGTCAAAGGTTTTTATTGTTCTATGAACACTTATGAAAAAGAGATCTGATTGAGAAAATATACAAAACATTTAACAGTTTCATCTCCAGAGAGCACTGAAGTCTTGACAGGAGAAATGGGAGCCCTCCTCTTCAGGGCTCAAGACTGAGAATGGTTAACATGTGAAATGACCAGTAAAAATATGCAAAAGTGAGAGGGAAAAGGAAAATAATGCTGTATTGCCCAAAGCAGAGGGGGACAGAATTTTAGAACAAAGAGGAGACTGGGTGCATAAGTACCAGATGGTTCTTCCTCTCCTTCCCCCAGGTATCTTTCAAAACAGCCCTGAGCTGGAAAGCAGGGAGTCCCACCCCCTCAACAGGACCTACACCCCCCTCCCTTCTCACTGTTCATCTCGCCCAGCTGCCAGTAGACAGGAAGAAAAGAGAACTGCTCCAGCCCAAGCTGTTCCTCTGTGACTGTGGCTTCGGGGATCCTCCTTGAGCTGCTGCCCTTCCAGCCCCGACTCCTTCCTTCTTTGGTTCCACTGGGAAATTGATTGTGCTTGACAGACTCATCCCACCCCCCAAACTCAGGCTCCCTCTGGTGGCTGAAGGCACTGACATGAGTCCTAGAGAGATCTCCAGGATAGCCACCGTCCCTGGACTCTGGAGAGGGGGGTGGGGGGCGCCATTTCTGGGCACATTCCCTCCCTCCATCCTCAGCTCAGGCCTAGAAGTCAGCACTGGCGAGGAAGTGTGTTTGGCAAGGAGCCTTTCAGGACTCTCCCAGCTGTGCAGACATCCCTGAACCCATTCCCTCTCCCTACTCCAACACTCGGCCAGGCCTAGTCCTCCCGGCCAATTCTTCTCCTTTGGCTGCCAGTCAGGACCCCGGTCACCTGACTTCATTAGGGTCACATAAACCATCTTGGGGCGCCCCATCCAGCCCCCAGGCCTGAGAGGTTGGCAGAGATAGTGGCCTTGAGATATCACAGCTATGGCACTGGGAGGTGAGCAGGGGTAGAGACAAACAGGGACACACGTCCCACCTAGAGAAAGGTGTCCAAAGCTCGAGCTAAGTGAGGGGAAGGAGAGCCAGGGAGCGGCCTCCAAAGAAAATGAGAGAGTCGGGGCGAGCCTGGAGGCCGGGGCGGGTTTCACACCACCCTCACCCTGGCATCTCCACACCCCGGAGCTCTCAAAATGGCGAGCGGCTGTTGCCGTTGTTGGCCCCAGTTTGTACTTCCGCTTCCGGGTGACCTGGCGCCACTGCCGGTAGTTATCCTTCCAGCTGCAAGCAGGTGGGAGGCGAAGGAGGCCAAGGCCTCTTGTCACTGACGTGCTCCGTGACCACCATCTCCTCCGGAGTGACGTGTGTCTGCAGGAGGTAGGTACCCCTCTGCACGTCCTCACCAAGAACTCCCAGAAGTTGCGAGGGGGCAGCAGGTTGCTGGTGTTGAACAATGAAGTGGCTCCTGTCCAGGGAGAAAGCCGTGATAGACAGTGAGCCCTTGCTGGAATCGTGGAGGATGTCCCCAAACCAGGGCACAAGCACGTTGATGCCCTCGCGGTTCCTCTCCTCCAGTTAGATCTCCCGTCCTCCTCCAGCTCCATGCAAGTGCGGACCCAGGAGGACAGGGAGGCCTCCTAGAAGACCCCACAGCGGAAGAAATTGTCTCGGGCCAGCTGAATGAGAAAGAAGGATCTGTAGATGTGGACGGAGGCGAACACCAGGCCCATGAGCAGCAGGTCCATACCCATGGACAGAGCCCCCGCGTTTTGTAGGGATGGTGAGGGCGCCCTCCTCCTAAGGGCTTCTCCTCAGCCAGGGTCAGCAGGATCTCAGCACCCGGGGCGGGCACCAGGGTGGAGACCAAGGCCGAAGCCTTGTCAGTCTTGCCGGCCTTGATGAGGGCTACCACGGGTTGGAAGCGGATCTTCACCACGGCTGCGTGGGCCGTGCATCCGCCCTGCGCCTTCTGTTGGCAGCCACTCTCCTCTCAGCCCTTATCTGTACAACAGCTTTCTGCAGGCAGGGGACTTTTCGTCCCCTTTTACATCTTTTGTTCTTGATTTATCCTCAGGGATTTCCTACTTTTTGATGCTATTGTAAATAGTATTTTTTTTTNGACCATGTTGGAGAAGATCTGAGTCCTTGAAAATAAGAAGTTGGGGCAATCTCAGGGCATGGTAGAAATGAAACGTTCAGCAGACTTTTTTATTATTTGAGTCACCCTGCAGCTGGATCTCATTCCTAGCTTTAGGAGATGCTCTGCCTTCTGAGCCAACCCCTCCATCAGAGGGAAGCCTTGTCCAGTTTCACTGACATCACCTGGGTATTTCCAATCGATAGGCTCACCTCAAATTGTGAATCCAAAGCTGGTGACACAGGAACCATACAAACCCCTTCCAGTCATGAAGGCGGCAGCAGCTAGATCTGATCTTCTGAGACAGGTTTAGCACGTCCAGTTTCTAGAATTCAAAATCATCTGTCCCAGCTCTCATTTAATTTTGCAGTGTGGGGTAAATGAAGACCAACCAAAAGAGGACAAGCAAAGCTATTTATTCAGAGCTTATTATAGAAAGAGAGTTAGCCACCATGACATGTTTCAGCAGAGATGCTAAGAGTTGGACACAACTGAGCAACTGAACAACAAAAGCCTGCAGAAGTCACAAACTGTTACAGGAAAAAACAAGAAACTTGTCAGGTGTGCCTTGACTAGAGGTTGTTGACATGAGGGGCCATCAGTAAGCTAACTAGAAGTAGAACATCCTATGTGATTGGTTNCCATGACATGTTTCAGCAGAGATGCTAAGAGTTGGACACAACTGAGCAACTGAACAACAAAAGCCTGCAGAAGTCACAAACTGTTACAGGAAAAAACAAGAAACTTGTCAGGTGTGCCTTGACTAGAGGTTGTTGACATGAGGGGCCATCAGTAAGCTAACTAGAAGTAGAACATCCTATGTGATTGGTTAAGGACACATTATTTGGCTTTTTCCCATTCATGCTAGGTTAGAAACAGGGACAAAAATTGAGGAAGCTGCAGGTTTTTAATCAAGTCCTGTTTGGATCCAATGGCTACAAGAGTTATAGTTTGCCTTCATGGNGATTGGTTAAGGACACATTATTTGGCTTTTTCCCATTCATGCTAGGTTAGAAACAGGGACAAAAATTGAGAAAGCTGCAGGTTTTTAATCAAGTCCTGTTTGGATCCAATGGCTACAAGAGTTATAGTTTGCCTTCATGGGCTGGTTGCTAGAGATTGTGGTCTGATTCCATACCAGTCTAACTTACAGATAGCAGACCAGCTCCATAGGCTGCTTACTGTAGATAATGGGTTGGTCTCCTGGGCTGAGTGCTGCAGACTGTGGATCAGAGTTCTACTTTTATACATAGTCTAGCCATTGTCCATCTTTATATGCACGCTCTCAGAAGGAAAATGAGGCCCAGAGAAGTAGAGTGGTTCTAAGATTCTTAATCCAAGGTCTAAGAGCTTAAAGTAATCAGAGCTGACAGGTCAATCCTATCATTTCCAAAGGAAATTATTCTGCTTGTTGAGGAGACAAGGTTCAGATGCCTAGAAAAATGAAGTTCAATATAGATGTTATAGAGGTAAGTGGCACCAGGAAGTTAATAGCTTGGAAAGAAGGCTCATCACTTTCCTCTCCAGGCAGAACCACTGCTACACCCAGAGCCTCTACTGACCAAGAGCTCTCTATGTACTGGGCATTCCAACCAGCTAGCAAGGCGAAGTGGTTAAATGCATGGTTCTCTAGGCTTCCGTCTCTCTTCATATTTTGCCTTCAGAAATATTTGCTGTGAACTTGAACAACTTGAACAAGAGATTTTACCTTTCTGGTCTTTAGTTTCCTCATCCATAAAATGGGAATAACAGCAGCACCTATCTCATCATGCTCTTGTGCGAATTAAATGAATGGACGCCTGTAACACACTTAGAACAGTACCTGGTACTTAAGATGTGCTTGTACAAGTTAGATATGACAATCTTGTTTATTCTTCACATCAACCCAACATGATAAGTAGTATAATCCTACTTTTCAGATAAAGAAACTAAGGATAATACTAAGGGTAGCTATGTCACTTGTCCAAGATAGTGAATTTCTGAGTCAGTATTTTCACTCATATCTCTATGAAGCCCAAACTTATTATTCTTCACTACTGAGCTTCTGAACACAAGATGCCACTGTTGGAAAGAAGTGGTATATAGAGTGGGAAGCCATATAGGGCTGTGATATCAGGGTGTCTGTGTTCAACTCTTTGTTCTGCCCTTACACAAATTACTTATCACCTTTGAACACATTTTCACTTGCAAACTGGTAATAATAACCTATCTCACAGGTTTAAGGATTAAATAAGACAGCGTTGTAAGGATTAAATAAGATAATGTATGTGAAGTTTCCAGTACAGTGACTGGCACATAAGTACTTAATAAATGACAGCAATGATTTTAATTGTTTAATTTTAATTTAATGAATTGAAAGTGACAGTTGCAAACTATTCTTTAGAGTCTGTCCCTTAAAAGCTCATCTTCATGTCCCCAAACTGACTTGACTCTCCACTGCTGTATTCCCCATTGTTGGTACTGTAACAGGTCAAGTGGAGACCAGAAAAATAACTCAAAGGAGGAAATGGGTCCTGCGGGGGAGAGGAATAGACAGGTGGTCACATGGTAACATGGAATTCCAAAAGATCAAGGCTTCCCATGGCCCAGACTTTCAGAAGAATCAGAAATGCTTCTCAGGAAACAAATGGAGGAACTTCATCCTCAGTTCTGTAGGTCAACCTGAGACATGCCCATCTGAAAGACTCAAACTTGGCAGATAAAACTAGCCTCCTCTTTGCCATCAAGTATCTCTTGGAGGTAGTAGTGTTAGTCATTCAGTTATGTCCAACTGTTTGGAGCCCACCAGGCTCCTCCATCCATGAGATTCTCCAGGCAGGAATACTGGAATGGTTTGCAATTTCGTTCTCCGAGGGATCTTCTTGACCCAGGAATTGAACCTGGGTCTTCAACACTGCAGGCAGACTCTTTACCATCTGAGCCACCAGGGAAGCCCTCTCTTGGAGATATTGGTTCTCATTTTACACTGAGTTCAGTGAAGTCTCCTTCTCAACTATTCCTTGAGAGCCAAAGCTGAGCTGTTTGTCAGATTGGTCGGGGAAACCAGGGGAGGGGCAACAAGAAATTCTGATAGGAGAAGGGTGATCATAATGAGGAATGTAAAAGCAGAAAATGCCCTGTTTTAAAGGAATGTAAAGAACCATTTCTTCCATCACCCTGAAACATGGATGTTATCAACTTGTTTTCCAGAAGAAGAAATTAAATTCCAAGAAGGTTAAGTTTTACAGCCCAAACCACTCAGGTACTGAGAGGTGAATCATGATTTGAATTCAATAATAAAAAAAAANGAGGGATCTTCCTGACCCAGGAATTGAACCTGGGTCTTCAACACTGCAGGCAGACTCTTTACCATCTGAGCCACCAGGGAAGCCCTCTCTTGGAGATATTGGTTCTCATTTTACACTGAGTTCAGTGAAGTTTCCTTCTCAACTATTCCTTGAGAGCCAAAGCTGAGCTGTTTGTCAGATTGGTCAGGGAAACCAGGGGAGGGGCAACAAGAAATTCTGATAGGAGAAGGGTGATCATAATGAGGAATGTAAAAGCAGAAAATGCCCTGTTTTAAAGGAATGTAAAGAACCATTTCTTCCATCACCCTGAAACATGGATGTTATCAACTTGTTTTCCAGAAGAAGAAATTAAATTCCAAGAAGGTTAAGTTTTACAGCCCAAACCACTCAGGTACTGAGAGGTGAATCATGATTTGAATTCAATAATAAAAAAAAAATGTAGAGAAAACATACCTAAATATTTCAGATTTGTTATCTGTGGGTGATAAGATTATGAGTGATTTTAATTTTATTTTCTGTACTTCTTTGTATTTTCCAAATTTTCTCCACTGGGTAATTGTCACTTAATAATGAGAAAAAATGAAGATCTTTAGGTTTCATCAGGACCTGGGATAAGGGCTGGGAGCAGAGACAGCAAAGAAAGCTCACTACAGAAGCATTAGTCTGCTGTTTCTGAAACTGAGCAAGGTAAACTGCTAAGCTGAGACACAGCTCCGAATGAGCTGGGGAGGGAGGAGGCAAGCAGCCCAGGCCAGAGTTTTGGCTCCTTTGAGCCCAGGGAAGCTCAGCATGAAAGGGGCCTGGACCAAGAACACCAACTTAGTAGTTGGTTCCAAACACAAAGACTTGATCCAAGAACAACCTAGACTGTGGGGCTGGCCAGAATCCAAAATGGAAGGGCCTTCAAAGAGGGCACACGCACCTCCCTAGGCAGGACACTTTGCACCTATGTGTTCTTAACCCTTATAATAGAACCTCCTGCCCGTTGTAATTTGTGTTGCAATTAAGACCTCTGACACAGAAGTATGAGAGCCTGAAATGAGGGAGAAAGCAGGGGCACAGAGAAGATTGCTCAGTGCCAGGGAGGAAGAATCAGGGAGGGCCGATGCCCCTCATCCCTGCACAGCCCCTTCGCGTGGAGGAATCAGAGCTGTGGGTGAATTAGGAGACAGAACTGGCGGTGCATTTGGCAGCAGAGAGAAGGCCTCGGTTCCCACCAGCAACTTCCTGCCCCAAAGGAGTAAGAGGTCCCTCGGTCATATGAGACTCAAGCTCTTCCCTTTAGAAACCCATCCCACTCAAGCTCAATCCCAGTGGAAACCATTGTTTCCACCCTGAAGCATTCTCAAACTCCAAGCAGCTATTACACAAAGAAAACTTTATTTGTAAAAACATGTCCTGGCCACATAGGCTTCCATAGCTGGAAGAGACACAAGGCCAGGGTCTAGGAGTTGTGTGGGGTGGTCAGTAATTGTAACCCAAGCCTGTAATTTTACATCAAAATTCCTTCTTCCACAACCCACACTTAGTAGGCATTAGTTCAGTTTTAAATATCTCACAGAACACTGGTGGTCAGTAAACATGTCCTTAATTTAATAAAATTCTAGCCACTCCTCTAGAATTTAGAGTTTGTTCACTCTGTGAAAAACCTGCTCTAGTCAGCTTATAAATATAATCTGTGAATTGTTTTTTAAAAGTCTCATTTTCAAATATAAAAATAAATAAGTTAAACAGAAAAAATAAATAAATACATTAATAAATACAACCAACAGTAGAAAAGATCTTACTAAAATCTTACAAAACCATGATCCAGATTAAGAGTTCAGTTCTGTTTAGTCACTCTGACTAAACAGTCCTGTCCCACTCTGCGAGCCCATGAACTGTAGCACGCCAGGCTTCCCTGTCCATTATCCACTCCCTGAGCTTGCTCAAAGTCATGTCCATCAAGTCAGTGATGCCATCCAACCATCTTATTCTCTGCCGTCCCCTTCTCCTTCCTGCCTTCAATCTTTCCCAGCATCAGGGTCTTTTCAAGTGAGTCAGTTCTTCCCATCAAGTGGCCAAAGTACTGGAGTTTCAGCTTCAGGATCAGTCCTTCCAATGAATATTCAGGACTGATTTATTCCTATATATTCCTTATCTATTCCTTTAGGATAGACTGGTTACATCTCCTTGCAGTCCAAAGGACTTTCAAAAGTCTTCTCCGACACCACAGTTCAAAAGCATCAATTCTTCAGTGTTCAGCTTTCTTAATAGTCCAATTCTCACATCCATACATGACTACTGGAAAAGCCATAGCTTTGACTATGTAGACCTTTGTTGGCAAAGTAATGTCTCTGCTTTTTAATATGCTGTCTAGGTTGGTCATAGCTTTTCTTCTAAGAAGTAAGTGTCTTTTAATTTCAAGGCTGCAGTCACCATCTGCAGTGATTTTGGAGCCCCGGAAATAAAGTCTCTTGCTGTTTCCCCTGTCTCCCCATCTATTTGCCATGAAGTGATGGCACCGGATGCCATGATCTTAGTTTTCTGAATGTTGAGTTTTAAGCCAATGTTTTCACTCACCTCTTTCACTTTCATCAAGAGGCCCTTTAGTTCTTCTTCACTTTCTGCCATAAGGATGGTGTCATCTGCATATCTGAGGTTATTGATATTTCTCCCGGCAATCTTGATTCCAGCTTGTGGTTCAGCCAGCCTGGCATTTTGCATGATAAACTCTGCAAATAAGTTAAATAAACAGGATGACAATATACAACCCTGACATACTTCTTTCCTATTTGGAACCAGTCTGTTGTTCCATATCCAGTTCTAACTGTTGCTTCTTGGCCTGCATACAGATTTCTCAGGAGGCAGGTAAGGTGGTCTGGTATTCCCATCTCTTTAAGAATTTTCCACAGTTTGTTGTGATCCACACAGTCAAAGGCTTTAGCGTAGTCAATAAAGCAGAAGTAGATGTTTCTCTGAAACTCTCTTTCTCTTTTGATGATCCAGAGGATGTTGGCAATTTGATCTATGGTTCCTTTGCCTTTACTAAATCCAGCTTGAACATCTGGAAGTTCTTGGTTCACGTACTGTTGAAGACTGGCTTGGAGAATTTTGAGTATTACTTTGCTAACATGTGAGATGAGTGCAATTGTGCAGTAGTTTGAACATTCTCTGGCATTGCGTTTCTTTAATTAAGAGTAGAAACACTAATAATCACAATAAGGAAGCAAATAATAAATAAATAATGGACATGGTGACCAGCACTAAATTACACAACAAAGAGACAGCAGTTCAGGGTCATACTTCCATGGATCCTGAAGGCTGAGCCCAGAATACTCTCAGCAGCATCACTTTCATCCTAGTCCACCTCTTCCATCCATCGCAAGAGAATATCTAGCTCCCCCAAAGCCTTCACCACCGCTGCCTGAGGCGGAAGCTGGAAGACACAAAGTAAAGAGGTGAGCAACTCATAAAGAGACAACATGGGCTCCAAGTTTAATCCTCTCCTTTCACTGGCAGGTCTGTCAGGGATTATAAATGGAGCATATTTTCAAAATGAAGAGCTTGAACGACATTAAGGAAGCTCAAGAGCTCACAAGAGGGAAAATCAGGGAGTCTAGTCACACTAGCAGAGAAGGCAATGGCAACCCACTCCAGTACTCTTGTCTGGAAAATGCCATGGACGGTGGAGCCTGGTGGGCTGCCGTCTATGGGCTCGCTAAGAGTCGGACACGACTGAAGTGATTTAGCAGCACCAGCAGCAGTCACACTAGTCTTACATAGGGAAACTAAGGCCCAGGAGAGTAGCAGAATTGGGACTACAACCCAAGCTTCTTGAATCACAGAGAGTCAAGCTGCTTTTAAAAGAAAGATACGTGTTTCTGTGTGTGTGTGTGTGTGTGTGTGTATGTAGAGATTGCCTACTGTGCATCCTCCCACTGAACAAACATTTACTGTGCTAAGCACTGCACTGGCTAGGGATTCAGGGATAAATGGCACCATCGCTACCCACAGGGAATTCACAGTCACGTAAAGGAGACAAGCAGAAGCAGGCAATTAAAATGCAGTGTGGTGAATAACTGCTGGGCTCCCTTCAGGACGACAGAGAGGCACTTAACTCTCAGAGAAGTACCCAGTGCCTTCCTGGAAGTGATACCCAGGCTGAGTCCTAAAGGATGAGTAGCTGATACCTTGGCTGAGTCTTAAAGGATGAGTAGGTGATACCCAGGCTGAGTCCTAAAGGATGAGTAGGTGATACCCAGGCTGAGTCCTAAAGGATGAGTAGGTGATATAGGCTGAGTCCTAAAGGATGAGCAGAGTGTACAGCAAACAAACTCCAGTCTTCCTGACAGAGATGCAAAGACTCTGAGATGAGAAAGAGCATGGCAAAGGCATGTGTGACATGGCGAATGGCTGTTTTTGAAGGTAGGTATATGTGTGTGAAGGCTTCCCCGGTGGCCCAGCAGTAAAGATTCTGCCTGCAATGCAGGAGACACAGGAGATGAGGCTTCCATCCCTGGGTCAGAAAGACCCCCTGGAGGAGGGCTTGGCAACCCACTCAGGTATTTTTGCCTGGAGAATCCCATGGACAGAGGAGCCTGGTGGGCTGCAGTCCACAGGGTTGCAAAGAGTCAGACACTGAATTGAGTTAACATGCACACATGTGTGTGTGAATGTGGAAAACTAATGCCTCTTATCTGTGCAACTGAAAGGTCCAGGTGTCTCGGGTGACTTGAAGTAATCACAGCTATTCCTTCTTGATTCCCAGAGTGTCTTCCAGAGACAGCACCCTTCTAAAGCCTGCACGGGTATCCCCTGGGATACCCATTAAAGCAGATGGATAGTCTACATGCCCTCAGAGGGCCACTAACTTGAGGCCTATAGGATTTCTTTGAGTATGAATATCCATCCCACCCATCTATGATCTCAGTTCTAAAAACACACTCATCCCAACCAAGGCCAAAATTGCATATACCTCTTCAAAGTGACTCAGAATCTGTCTGTATTTCTCATTTGCTTCTTCCCCACAAGGGCATGACATACGGGCATGCTGAAAAGAATACCAAAGAATGATAGATGTTATTAAAGATTGCAATTTTCTGCCATTGACGTGAAGTAGATAGGAGTTCTGCTCTTTCCACCTATAGAAATCTTTTCATACCTCTTTATTTGGGATCACTAAAGTGTACATCAACTAGAAAAGGAAGCCAGTGTTTTAGGCTCAAATATAGAGCTCGTTGCTTCTGTTCAGAAACAGGCAGCACTGAAGGAGTTTGTGAGCATCGTATCTCTTCTGACCTGCACCCCTGTTCTAATCTAGTTCCCTCCCAGAGAGCATCATGGGAAGAGCAAATTGGATTCTGAAGTCCTATCTTGAGATTGAGTCTGGTGGTCTGCTAATTAGCTGCCTGGACTCAAGATGCCCTAAAACACCATAGGATAACTCACAGAGGAACCATAATTTCATTCACATATAGTGATGATTATCAAAGACATCAAAGAGCCAGCACTTTATAGTTCTTTAGACATTTTGCATAGAGCTTGTATCCAAAAGTCAATATAACTGAGTTCTTACTACCTAGTCACATAGCTCAACACAGATTATTTTAGAACTCTCGAACTCAGTTTTTCCATCCATTAAATGGGTCTAAGATGAGCCTGATTGCTAAGGTATGTGCTGAAGTGGATCTTTTTACCCAAGACCCATACTCACACAGAGCCGGAGGTCCTTCTTGATGGTGAGAAGAGAGTTGGCAAGACGGCTGACCTTCCGGAAGATATGGTGGTCAGGGGGTTGATAGTTTTTGAATACCCTGTCCAGGTAAAGTCTCAGTATATGATGGAGGAGGCAGCACTGATCTGTAGGCTACAAAGAAGACTGGTGTGTTGGTAAGGGCAGGGTGTCCAGGGACAAGGTCGATGAAGATCCCCCCAACTCATATTTCCTCCGAGAATTCATATGGACAAAACACATACCTTTGTGCCTTGCAAAAACTGAGTCTTCCTCAAGATTCTCATGTCAATGACTTCATCTTTGGCTTGCTAAATAGAAAAGGGCAAAGTAAGAAAGTACAGGTCAGTGACTCCCGCCAGGATCCTAGACATCAAGATCTCCCATCCACTCCATGCCATGGCCCAGCGGGCAGAGTCCCTCTCCAAAAACACTTTTACATTATGAACTATAGACATTTCCTGGGAACATATCCTCCTGGTAAGGAGCCCCCAACCTGCTTCTTTTTGTGACCACCCTGCTGGAGGACAGATAAAAACAAGTAGAAAAGTGGAGAGGCAGTCACAAGACGAAGGGTGGGGTGCCTCCCTCACATACCACACTGTCCCGAATCTCTGAAAATCCACTTCGAATTCCCTGAAGATTAGTGGTGATCACACAACTTCCCAAATGCAGTGTTTTCAGCCCAGCAGAAGGTATCCAGAAGAGATAAAACACAGCAGAAAGAAGGCAGACAGGAAGACCCAAAGCTCTCATCTTGTGCCAGAATCTGGAGACTACAGGAGCTAAGAATTCAAAGGGAAGAGCGTGACTTACCGATCTCCCCATCCCATCCCTTAATAAGCCAATGCCACCGCTGAGGACTTCTCTCTCCCATCTCCCATGACTCTTGAGAAACTTAATAGCTTCATCTGACTTCAGATGGTCTGGCTCATTCATTCAACTTACTAAGAAAGCCTGTGAGCCTCCCAGAAGAGACGCCTTCAGGTGCCTGTTCAGAGCCTGCGTATGGGTTGGTGCTACAGGTCCTGGTTCCTTTATTTTGTTCCCCTCCCAGCCCCATCGTCATTGCCCAGCAGGTAAAGCCTGGGACAGTAGGCACTTGCAGTGAGTAGACATAGGATGACATCTCAGGGATAATGTCAAAACTTGTTTTGGCGAATTGACGTACATAGTCTTCGTTTCCAGAATGCCAGTGTAACTCACCCTTCTCCTCCCCTTAGACCTACAGAGGAACTGTGGGAAAACAACCACATAGAAGCTGTTACTGAGCCACCAAAAGCATTTGAGGGAAATTGCCTGGATTGTTACGGCCATCCCCAGGGCAGAGGAACTTAGCTCTACTTGACGTTTGTCTGAGATCAAGTTGATTGTTTGGGGATGGTAGATTATTTCAGCCTAGAAGCCAGGTAGAAAGTCAATGATTTCATAATAATCCTGCCAGGGAAAGACAAGTTCTGATGGGCAATCAGCCTAATTCCACCTAACACATCTCTGCGCTCCAGGGGTGGCTTGACTCCACTGTGCCATCTGCAGGAAGACTGTAGTCAGGTACACCTGGGGCTAATCCAAGAGCTTTCCTAACCTTGTAACTCAGGTTCAAGATCAAGAGAGCGTTCCCAAGAGAAAGAGGGAAAAGGTGGGAAGGAACTCATTTCTTCCTGGGGTGAAGCTTGCTCTGGGCATTTTATAGTACTTGCTGAGTGTTAAGATAATAATAATAATGGGCTGAAATTAGGAAGAGGAGAGTGAAGCACTCATCTCAGGCACAAAACTTGAGGGGCAAAAGTCTCTTTAATCAAGGTAAAGAATGTTTTAATGCAGTAGCAAAATTAAAGAAAAAAAAATCCATGGTGAACAAAGATCAACAATTTAAATAAAGACAGAATCTGACAATGTCATGCCGAGCCATGTTGGGATCCAGGACAACAGGGAAAATGAGTACTAATACCTGGCTGTGCCGTGCTTAGTCTCTCAGGCACATCTGGCCCTTTGCAACCCCACGGACTGTAGCCCACCAGGATCCTCTGTCCATGGAGATTCTCCAGGCAAGAATACTGGAGTGGGTTGCCATGCCCTCCTCCAGGGCATCTTTCCAACCCAGGGATCAAACTGAGGCCTCCTGCATCACAGGCAGGTTCTTTACTGACTGAGCCGCCAGTGAAGCTCAAGAATACTGGAGGGGGTACAGCTTACCCCATCTCCAGGGGATCTTCCCAGCCCAGGAATCGAACCGGGGTCTCCTGCATTGCAGACAAATTCTTTACCAGCTGAGCTACCAGGGAAGGACTCATATCTATCTATATATGATCTATCGAGCCATTTATATATGTTTATCATCCATCTATATCTATCTATGTATCTATATCTGTATCTATGTTTCTGTGCACCAATAGTGATTAATTTTTCCCAGAAATATATGATGAAAATATTAATGATGAGTTTCTTCCCTTAAAATCAGAAAAGTAAAATTATAATAAATTGTGTTTGGGACACAAATAACATATTTAAGCTTAAAAATAATGTGAGTTGTAATACAATAACTTTTCAAATTTTCAATAATTTTCCACCACCTTAATATCTTGAAAAAACAACATACACAAAATAATGAAAGCATATGTGTAGGGGTGTACATCTTTCCCCTTTACATTAGGCTCCAGTGTGGCTTGGCACAGCACTAGTAATCATTCCTGCTTACTGCTATTCTCCTATGTGCCAAGCAATAGGCTTGGTATAATTTACTTCATGTTCACTTGGGATACTGCCACATACAGGAAAAGGGGATAAACTAAACCCCAAAGTATCAGAGAGAACTCTAGGTTAGANAGCCCAGGAATCGAACCGGGGTCTCCTGCATTGCAGACAAATTCTTTACCAGCTGAGCTACCAGGGAAGGACTCATATCTATCTATATATGATCTATCGAGCCATTTATATATGTTTATCATCCATCTATATCTATCTATGTATCTATATCTGTATCTATGTTTCTGTGCACCAATAGTGATTAATTTTTCCCAGAAATATATGATGAAAATATTAATGATGAGTTTCTTCCCTTAAAATCAGAAAAGTAAAATTATAATAAATTGTGTTTGGGACACAAATAACATATTTAAGCTTAAAAATAATGTGAGTTGTAATACAATAACTTTTCAAATTTTCAATAATTTTCCACCACCTTAATATCTTGAAAAAACAACATACACAAAATAATGAAAGCATATGTGTAGGGGTGTACATCTTTCCCCTTTACATTAGGCTCCAGTGTGGCTTGGCACAGCACTAGTAATCATTCCTGCTTACTGCTATTCTCCTATGTGCCAAGCAATAGGCTTGGTATAATTTACTTCATGTTCACTTGGGATACTGCCACATACAGGAAAAGGGGATAAACTAAACCCCAAAGTATTAGAGAGAACTCTAGGTTAGAAAATAGTCCAAATGTGTGCTCTACAAATCTCCATCGATGTAGGTTATCCCAGTTTTCCCAAGATTGAGGAGGGCCCAGGACATCGGACTTTCACTGGAAATGTCACAGGTAAATCTGGGAGTTACTCACTCTCCATCTATGTGACCTTGGACTGGTTAACTCACTTCTTTGAGTTTTCTTTTCTTAGCCCCCAAATGGTGATAATTCAATTTACCCCAGAAATTTGTTTAGACATTTAAACAAATGATGCATGATTTGTAGACATAGCACCTAGTGAGTGATCAATTCTTTTCAAAAAGATTTGAATCAAATCATTCAAATAGAGAAGGATATTGGTTGCCTTGAACATAGTAGGTGTGTGGTAAATATATATTCAATTCAACAATCTGATCAGCATGTATTAAGTACCCACTATCTTGAATGGCATACTAGGTTCTGGAGTACAAAGATAAACATGACAACTCTCTATCCTCCAGGATATTTTGTCCTCATGAAAAGGACTCCTTTAGACATGGCCCTGGACACACCTGGGTAGATGATTGGGAGAACTGGACTTACCTCCAGAACCATGTGAATTGTGTAGAGAGGGCGTTCTCTTACCTGAGTTCAGGAAGGGCTGCTGTCTGCAATCTCCTAGGAGTCTGTCTCAAGCTAAGAGGCTTCCAATTATGTATATCTAAGTCACATGAAGGAAGTCAGCTCCAGCAGATGAGGGCTAAAACTCCCTTGGAATTTCTCTGGTGACACTGTACTTCCTCTCAGCCTGAGGCAGTTTAATTACAGGCTGGATTACCTCAACACCTTCCTCCACTTAAGAAGCACTTCTTGGGGATTACTTGTGATAGTTATTAATTAAAGGATACCTCTTTCTTTCTGGCTCCCTCCCAGAAGGAAGGTAAAATGGTAATCAGGACAGAACAGATCCCTGAATTACAGAACTGAAAGAGAATTCCAAGAGGTGCTTTCCCCTTCTCTACACCCAGGCGTCCTAACCAGGCTGCTCCCTAACCCAAACACTGTGGACTCACGCCCCCTGTTTTCTGTTGCCTTTGCTTTTCCCACCAGTTCTTTACAAAAATGGCTATCCTATTTTCCCTCCATTCATCACTGAAGAGTGGACCCCAATCCTTTATTCCTAAAGTACTTTGGCCCAAAGCAATCTCTCTCTTCTCTGATTTCCAATAGCAGATTTTTCTTTCAGTTCAGTTCAGTTCAGTTGCTCAGTCGTGTCCGACTCTTTGCAACCCCATGAATCGCAGCACGCCAGGTCTCCCTGTCCATCACCAACTCCCGGAGTTCACTCAGACTCACGTTCATCGAGTCAGTGATGCCATCCAGCCATCTCATTCTCTGTCGTCCCCTTCTCCTTCTGCCCCCAATCCCTCCCAGCATAAGAGTCTTTTCCAATGAGTCAGCTCTTTGCCTGAGGTGGCCAAAGTATTGGAGTTTCCGCTTCAGCATCAGTCCTTCCAATGAATATTCAGGACTGGTTTCCTTTAGGATGGACTGGTTGGATCTCCTTGCAGTCCAAGGGACTCTCAGGAGTCTTCTCAACATCACAGTTCAAAAGCATCGATTCTTCGGCGCTCAGCCTTCTTCACAGTCCAACTCTCACATCCATACATGACTACTGGGAAAACCATAGCCTTGACTAGACGGACCTTAGTTGGCAAAGTAATGTCTCTGCTTTTGAATATGCTATCTAGGTTGGTCATAACTTTTCTTCCAAGGAGTAAGCAACTTTGGCATGTGAGAATCTAATGTTGCCCTCTGTGACAAGGACTAATCCATCAGGCAGGACCACACCTCTAAGCAAAATTAAATTAAAGCACCTGAGATTAACCCTCCAACAATGCTTTGAAAACTCTCAAAATGGTAGAAAGTATAATATATTCCTTTGCAACTTTTTTTCCTATTCAATATCTAAGACTCTGAAGTACTGTATTTAAGTCCAGAGAGTCCACAGTGAACAGGAAGACTTTGGCATGTTGTTTCGTCTTTCTGGATTTCAGTTTGTAAAATGGGAGCAATAGAATAGATAAAGTATAAGACCTTTTCCAGTTCTGACATTCAATGTCACTGTGATGCTTGCTCATCTGTCTTTGATCAGAACACTCCTTTTAATGTCTTCCTAAAGTTCTTTGAAAATGGAGACTATAACTTTTCATTGTAAGGCTTGATAAATATTGAAAACATATGTGAATATCTAAATATCTCTTGAGGTTATGCCTGTTTTTCCATCCTTGTTGCTAAGTAAACAATTTCTCATCCATAACTGTGATTGAAGTAAAATTGAGAAACATGGTCTAAGAAGACATGCAGTAAATATATCCTGCACTCCCATCAGTCAGTTCCTTTTCATTAACCATGAAGAACCCAATTGTTTTGTTCTAAATTACCTTTAATGATTAAGTCAACTTAGTTATTCACGTGCAATCTCAACTGACTTTAATAATGAAGTCTGTCCTTTTCCTATATCAGAATACATTATTCTTTTAAAAATCTAATGACTAGATCCCATTCTGCACTCCGCACAAATACCAATTCAATTTACCTGCTGTTAAAAAAAAAACTTCCTCTGCCTCACCCTAACCTTTTTCTCTCTACACCACCACTTACCAAGGCAAAATTTATCCCTTATTCCCACCTGTGGAGCTTACATACCTCTTTTGTAGTTAGCACAGTGAGTTGAAATTTTTTGGTTATGTATCTGTATCTCCCACTAGCTTGAGAGCACCTTGTTCAACTCCATGGTCCCAATACCCAGTGGCTCCTGGAAAGTGCTCAGCAAAGGTGCCTACTGTATAGCCCAAGGAACTTGATGACTATTGAAATAACACGTTGATTTCAAGTTATTCCTTCTTTATTCTGTAGCCTAAAAACACAGGGTCTCAGGCCTAGCTGAACCTGAAAATGGAGACTTACAAATTCATCAGTAATTATCAAACAGCCTAAAATTAGACTGAGAGAGGAAGATGGGGACACAAGAATGAAAAATAAGCTGGTTGGAGGGTAGAAGCAAAATTAGTTATGTTAAGGAGTTGGGACTTTATCCAAAAGCAAGGTGTTACCAGGGCTTTCAGCAAGGAGCAATTCAGTTAGAGAGACACTAGAAAATCGACTTCAGGAAGGTAAAACAAGACAGGGAATGGAGCCATTGAAGTGCTCCCAGAGAGATTTCAGTGTGGCTTCAACCAGTAGCAGCAGCAGAGAGAGAGATGTGGATGGACTTGAGGGAATTTAAATACATTTTTTTTTTTAATTTGGAGGCTGACTGAATGTATAGTTTAGGGCAAGGGGGAGTCAAGGATAGTAAAAAATTGGGCTAGGCTGAATCATATGCAATTTCCATCTGTGTAGGTCAAGTTGGTCTGATATTATAGATGAACTTATCTATGAGACCGAAGCAGACTCACAGAGAGAACAGACTTGGCTGTCGAGGGGGAAGAGGGAATATACTGAATTGCTTTGCTGTATACCAAAAACCAACACAACATTGTGAATCAACTATATGGCAATAAAAGCAGTTAAAAAAAAGACTGGTCTGATATGGGCCTTGTCATATGATTCCATCAAATAATTATTATGATGATGATAATATATATAAAGTATCCTAAGCCTAGTACCTGGACTGACATATTAAATACTGTAGACATTATAATCATAATATGTAGTATGTACAAACTAATACATGTAAACTGATTCTCGTGTAATTCTCATAAAATTCCACTATGAAATATAAGCTTTTTGAGGGTAAGAATTTTGTCTGCCTTGTCTACTGCTGTATTACCAATGCCTAGAATAGGACCCAGTTCAGAGTAAGCATTTAATAAATGTGTGTTGAATAAATTATTATCTCTTTGAGGTAGGTCTTATAACCCAACTTTCTGAGGAAGAAACTTAAGCTTAGAAGTTAAGTGGTTTTCCCAAGTTCCCCCAGCCAGTAAGTGGCAGGACTTACTCAAGAAGCAGCATCTTTTTCTACTGTTATTACTGATGTGAGGATACTAAGGCCCAGGGAGTCAACATGGCGATGAAGGAGACGGTGACAGGATGGAGACATTGCCCTAATTGGAATTTATTACTCTTTGTATTAAATCGTGTGTTCTTAGGGACAAGGGGCTCCGGAAAAGTGGTGGGAACATGCCAGGGGACAGGATCCCCAGTTCTACTTCTGGCCCCGTATACAAGGGAGAGACCTGACACGATGTCCAGTTGAAAGAACAGACCACCCATCTTATCTGTTTGAGAACAATCCGCAAAAACAATTTTTCTCACTCTGGTACTCTTGCCTGGAAAATCCCATGGACGGAGGAGCCTGGTAGGCTGCAATCCGTGGGGTCGCTAAGAGTCGGACACGACTGAGTGACTTCACTTTCACTTTTCACTTTCATGCATTGGAGAAGGAAATGGCAACCCACTCCAGTGTTCTTGCCTGGAGAATCCCAGGGACAGAGGAGCCTGGTGGGCTGCCATCTCTGGGGTCGCACAGAATCGGACACGACTGAAGCCACTTAGCAGAGCAGCAGCAGCACTCCCCATCATCCCTCTCAGGATTTCTGAATCACTGGCATAATTCCATTCTATCATAGGCAATGCCAGCTGCTTAAGGACCCATTTCGTAGGCAATGAACAGGATGGGTGTCATTACTGAGTTTGTGAAGCAAGCAAGGAACTGTTGCAACTCACTCTCAAGTCCTGAAATCAGAAGGTTTTCAAACTTCCCAATATAATGAAATTCAGTTTTTCTTGGAGCATTTATTTTTAATCATACCATTCTAAGAATATGTTGATTCAGTCCTGCAAATAATTGCTGGAAATAATTGCAAATTATTCCCACACCTTCTGTAACATGACCTACTCAAGTTGTAACAAAAATTACTACAAAGGTGGACAAAAGTGAAGTAGAGTTTTATTGTCTCTTCCCTTTGCAAGCTGACCCCTGCCTGCTGATATAATCCTGCCTGCAATGCAAGCATTTCATCAGTTAATTTGAGGGGAGCCCAGGGGGACCCCTGCCACAATATCACTCCCAGAGTATTAGAGCTAGATGCGATTTCAAGTGCATCTAGTCCAATTCCTTCATTCCACAAATGGAGAAACTATGGTTCAGAGTGATTAAGTAACTTGCCCAAGGTCACTTAGCTGGTAAAAGATTTAAGCACTGGAATCAATCAAGTATCCTTTCCAATAAATAACACTTTTAACCCATTGTGAACAGTCGGTAGCATCCCTTGAAAAGGAGAGAAGCTTTCCTATCACAACTCTGGCAGAAGAAATAAATTTTCTGTGGACAGAAAGTAGAGGGTGTTGATTGGCCTAAATGGGATTGAGAACCAGGAGACGTCTAACACTTACTTTCTCACCAACAACTTTCAGGGTGAACTTGGGTGCCCCAAGACCAGTCCTTACATTTCAGGCATTCACTGATTCATCAATAAAATGGAGAATAAAACCTATCTTGCCTGTCTGGCTCATTGATTTGCCAGGAAGTTTTTAAATATCTGCAGTTATGCAAATCATAAAAAAACAAGAGTAGATTTTGATTACACTTTGTATATAATAGAATAGATTTTAAATTATTGTTGCCATAAACATGTACTAACTAAGTGACTTCAGTCTGCAAGACACTGCTGAATGCTATGAATATTGATCCCTCAGGAGGTCTCACGCCCTTGGCTGCTTTATAGCCCCTCTGGGGGGACATGGCACCTGCTTACAGAACACAGAGAAAATCAACACTTTCTGCTGGGAAAGATTTCAGGCAGGAGGAGAAGGGGACGACAGAGGATGAGATGGCTGGATGGCATCAGCAACTCAATGGACATGAGTNAGGTCTCACGCCCTTGGCTGCTTTATAGCCCCTCTGGGGGGACATGGCACCTGCTTATAGAACACAGAGAAAATCAACACTTTCTGCTGGGAAAGATTTCAGGCAGGAGGAGAAGGGGACGACAGAGGATGAGATGGCTGGATGGCATCAGCAACTCAATGGACATGAGTTTCAGTAAACTCTGGGAGTTGGTGACGGACAGGGAGGCCTGGCATGCTGCAGTCCATGGGGTCGCAGAGTCGGACACGACTGAGAGACTGAACTGAACTGAACTGAGTGAGCAGAGGGTAGGAGCTGAGGAAAACAGAGGAGAGAGGCTCACACAGAGGAAGGTTTGAGCTGACCCTTTAAGTGGACGAGGAGGAGGAATAGGGCATCCAGCACAGAGATGACTGGGACAGCGGAGCTCACAAGGCGTTTGAGGACAGGCGGATGAACCAGCAGTGGCAGCGCTTAGTTGGAAATACGGCCGCATCATTGCTGCTGCTGCTGCTGCTAAGTTGCTTCAGTCGTGTCCAACTCTATGCAATCCCATAGACGGCAGGCCCCCCTGTCCCTGGGACTCTCCAGGCAGGAATACTGCAGTGGGTTGCCATTTCTTTCTCCAATGCATGAAAGTGAGAAGTGAAAGTGAACTCACTCAGTCGTGTCCAACTCCTGGGATCCCACGGACTGTAGCTACCAGGCCACATCATTAAGGAGCACAAATATCCTGCCAAGGATTTCAATTTGAACTGGAAGTCTAGAAACCGAAGTTGTAGCTCTAGCCTCAGCCTCATCCCACTGTGTGGTCTTGGGGAAATCACTTCCCTTCTCTGAACGTGTTTCCTCATCTGTGAGTTGTGCGGAAATAAATGATTTCTTACGTCTCTTTCAGCTGGGCCTGTTGATTCTGTAATTCTTTGTTTTTGCCCTGAGGCAGGAGGGAGCCATGAAGAGTCTCAGAGTGAGAGACACGGTAACAGCTCTGCCCTACCCAGGAGATTTTCAAGGGCCCCGCCATGCTCAGGGCTCAGCTGGAATGGATGGGGATGGTGTGACTTGGCAGAGAAACGGCGGTTCATTTTAAGCACACCAAGCTAACTTTCAGGAGTCTCAGAACTGCGGTTTAGCGCAAGATCAGTGCCCGGGGCAGAGGAGGGACACAAAGATGCTTTCTTTTGAAATAAACCCGGCTTCTAAACCAAGCCATTTTTGGGCAGGAAACAATTTTCTAAAAAACCGAAAAAGGAAACCCAGCGACTCCTTTTCTCCCACCGCACGTCCTGAGTTGACAGTTCAGGGTTTTCCCTGTGTGTGATGACATCACACTTGCTGGCATCTGGGCTTCCTGCCCGATGTATCACTTGTCAGGGAAACACGTAGCAGTCAGGGTTCTGCTGAAGGAAGACTCAGCTCCCCGGGTGGGCAGGTGGACACCTTTCCCATTCTCCGGCCTGCAGCAGAGAAGCTTGGCCCCGCCTGCGCCTGCGGCCTCGGCTGCCTCCCTTCTGGGTGGGGGTGGGCGGAGTTGCTGGGACTCCCTGCGCAGCTGCATTGTCAGTTCCGGTCCTCAGCCTCAAAGCCAACAGCGTGATGATGTCATTTCCCTTTCCTGCTTTTTTCCATTGTGTCTGTCTAACCAGCCCGACGTGCCGCCAGCCTATCGCCTGACGTTTCCTCTGACGTAACTGAGTCCCCCAACGTTGGCTAACCCCTCCCCCTCCTGTCTATAAAGTGGGCGCCACTGGGAAAACCCTCTCCTAGACACCAGTCTGGGAACAAAAATCCAGACAGGAGCTTGAATTAAGTTTCCTCATCAGGAGAATCCCGTGGACGGGGGAGCCTGGTAGGCTACAGTTCATGGGGTCGCAAAAGAGTCGGACACGACTGAGTGATTTCACTTTCACTTTCTTTCACCTAGGAGAATAAGGATGTCCTCAGTTCTTTTCCTTTTAGTTCCCAAAACAAACTGCAATTCTCCTTGTGTGGACACTGAGCTGGATGACCCATGAATACCAGCAGGAACAGGCTTAATTTCTTGGGACCTCTCCTGGGACCTCAGGGCATGGTGAGGGAAAGAGATGCTCTAATATAGGAGTTCCTAAACTGGCAGAAGGAGAATGGGGAAAAGCCACATCTTATCTTTTCACTAACCTCTAGTCAAAATGTAACTTTTTTTTTTTTTTTTTAAATTTCAGAGGATAGGAAACAAATACAGACCACAGTGGTATTAGCAGTGCCTGTAACCTTGTTGCTGATAGAAATCACAGATATTCTGTGTCGCATTATGGTTGTTTTAGATGTCTCAACACTCATCACTGCTATAGAGAAGCACATTTATTATATAATACTAATTGTCATTTCCATATTTTGATAGCTGTATATTGATAAAATTGATTTCCTTTGCAATTTTATATACTTTATTATATGCATTTAGAAACATTATTCAAAACCATAGGCTTTGCTGATGTGCCAAAGGGGCCCATGGCACACAAAAGATTAAGTCTTTGTTCTAATGGCAGACGCAAAGGCCTGTGGGTATAGCAACCATACTTTCCCAATTGTGACAGGCAGTTTGAGAAGAATGAGGCTTTTATAAGGATGATGGGAATGTTTGTCATCAGGACGTTCCTGGAACAATTCCAAGTCTGTGTTCATCACAGGCATAGGGAGAAGGGAGTGTCAGGATGACTTCTAAGGGCTAAGAAGTGTATCAGGGAAGGTTACTTGGAGAAAGTCCAGTTTGAGCGACGATTTGAAGAACTAGTAATTTTATGAGCTTTGAGGGTGGAGAGACAGAGGCAGAAGCAGAAGGACCCTTGCTCTTTACAGCAGGAAAAGCTGCAACAAAATTCCTGAGACCAGAGAGCACTTTGGTACCTGGAGGATGGCATTTCTGTGGGTGTTGAGTAGGGCAAGGCGGTAGATTTTGAAAAAGATCGAAAAGAATCAACATGCAATGAGCTGTGAACAACATTCTGAGGATATTGGACTCAGACTTTTCATTTCTAAAGAATCAGTGACTGTTTTCTTTTGGTAAGCTGCTCAGGATCTAGATATCATCACACACATCCCAGGAACTCAACAAAATTGCTTCTTGATGTCCTTCCTTAACTAAGTTCAAAGCACTTTTTCATGCACTGTTTCCCTGCAAAGAGACTGAACTCTCTGATGCCAGCTACTCTCACAAAAGACTTCACTTCTAGCCATCTGGACGTAATCCCACTGCCCCACGGTGGCCACTGAGGGATGCCATCTGCACCCTGTCTCGGGTATCTCATCAAGACTTTAGCTGTTCTTCTTGAGTTCGGTGTAGGGGGTGTTTTAGAGGCATTTCGGAGGTGAGGGAGAGGAGGTTCTTTCTCCCCACTCACAGGGCTACTGGATCACATTGCTCCCAAGAAAGCTGAGGTTCAAGTTAGCATGATATCCAAAGGGCCCAGGAGTGCAGTGGGAGCCACCAAACTTCAGGCTTCAGGATATAAAGACAGTAAAACAACAATTGGGCAAAATCGAAACCCAAGCCAGGGAGGCCAGAGAGAGCTCTTCTTGCTAGGGGCTAGAGACGGGGACATTGACTGGAAGGTAAGAGAAAGCCAGAGATGTTCTAAAAGCCAAATGGCAAAGCCATAGGCTTCCTCCAAGAATCCAAGAAGGAGTTGCCCAGACATCTGCAGTTGCCTTTGCTGCGTGCCTTTGAATTCACTCATTCAAAAACTAAATATTTACTGAGTGCAGCCATTCACAAAATAGCTATCCATGAGGAGTTTAATGTAGAGAGGGATGGATGCCAAGATATTTCTGTCATGTCAAGAACTGGAAAATCACTCTGGGTCCCAAGAACACAAATGGGGGTGAGGGGTGGGAGTGAAGAAGGAGCAGGAGGAGTACTATTTCTGTCCTGGCGTGGGACTATAGTTCTCGGGAAGTTAAGTCTAGGCTGGGCTAGAGTAGGAAAGCAACAGGATGTGGCTACAGGCTCTTCTGTTGTTTGTTTATGGCACTGACCGTGTGCCAGGCACTACACATTTCATAAAATATTAACTCACTTGATCTTTGAAGTGAAGTGAAAGTTGTTCAGTCATGTCTGACTCTTTACGACCCCACAGACTATACAGTCCATGGAATTCTCCAGGCCAGACTACTGGAGTGGGTAGCCTTTCCCTTCTGCACGGGACCTTCCCAACCCAGGGATCGAACCCAGGTCTCCTACATGGCAGGCAGATACTTTACCAGCTGAGCCACAAGGGAAGCCCAAGAATACTGGAGTGGGTAGCCTATCCCTTCTCCAAGAGATCTTCCCAACCCACAGATCACACTGGGGTTTCCTGCATTGTAGGTGGATTCTTTACCAACTGAGCTATCAGAGAAGTTGATCTTTAGGCAACCCTTAATGCAGGGATGAGTATTCTCTTTATCTTCCAAATAAGGAAACTGAGGCACAGTCTTCTTTGAGTATCTAGGAAAGTGACCAGAGGGAGATGTCCAGACCAAAGCCGTGCTGAGATAAACTTATCTCCTGGTATGAAAGCTGGATTTTGAAACCTCTCCTGGTCCCAGCGCCTGAACCAAGCCTTAAGGCCACACAGAAGAGGTCTCTTTCACAATATTCAGTCCTGACTGACAGTGGTTCCATGGCAGAGACCTGAGACTGGGCTAAGTTTCCATAACAGGGCTGCAAGTGTACAGACTAGCTCTAGAGCTCATAATAACTTTTTAAGAATATGCATGCATGCTAAGTCTCTTTAGCTGTGTATGATTCGTTGCGACTCTGAACTATAACCCGCCAGGCTCTCTGTCCATGGTATTCTCCAGGCGAGAATACTGGAGTTGGCTTCCATGTCCTCCTCTAGGGGATCTTCCCTTCCCAGGGACTGAACCCATGTCTCTTAAGTCTCCTGCATTGACAGGCAGGTTCTTTATCACCAGTGCTACCTGGGAAGCACTTTTAAGAATATATCCTCCCCCAAACTCCTTGAGAGTCCCTTAGATAGTAAGGATATCCAACCAGTCCATCCTAAAGGAAATCAGTCCTGAATATTCATTGGAAGGACTCATACTGAAGCTGGAACTCCAGTGCTTTGGCCACCTGATGTGAAGAACTGACTCATTTGAAAAGACCCTGATGCTGGGAAAGATTGAAGGTGAGAGGAGAAAGGGATGACAGAGGATGAGATGGTTGGATGGCATCACCGACTTAATGGAAGTGAGTTTGAGTAAACTCCGGGAGTTGGTGATGGACAGGGAGGCCTAGCATGCTGCAGTCCATGGGGTCACAAAGAGTCAGACATGACTGAGTGACTGAACCGAACTGAACTGAAACTTGTTGGCCAAACATGACATGCTGACCCCTGAGTCTACCTCCAGGAATGATCAGTTGGCTTCTGCCATTGAGCAGGGGCATTTGTTCACAGCTACAGAGGACGTCAGGTGATTTGGATGTACCCAGGATTGTGTTAGGTGTGAACAAGCTTCAGGAGAGTCAAGGCAAGAGTTTCACACTGGGATGAGTCTGTATCAGAGAAAGGACATGGGCAGGAGAGCCTGCAGGGGGCGGTCTGAATAGCAGGCCAGATAAATCTTCAAGCATCTGTATGAGGGGCTCAGCTGAGAGCTTCCTGGAAATACAGACCCAGAAGACAGCACAGCTGGCCTGGGCCAGTACCTCTTGCCTTGTCGTACTTGCTAGTTTGAAAAAAAAAATGACATGTAAGCAGAAAGATTTCCCAAGACAGTGGTGTTTCATGGGAAATAAGATTTAAAAAGCTAAAATGCCTGAATAGTAACAACCATCATTTTAGTGAGCACCGACTTCACNTACAGACCCAGAAGACAGCACAGCTGGCCTGGGCCAGTACCTCTTGCCTTGTCGTACTTGCTAGTTTGAAAAAAAAAATGACATGTAAGCAGAAAGATTTCCCAAGACAGTGGTGTTTCATGGGAAATAAGATTTAAAAAGCTAAAATGCCTGAATAGTAACAACCATCATTTTAGTGAGCACCGACTTCACAACTACTATAAATGGCATCTTGGATCCTTATTACAATCCACACACATGAGGAGAATGGAGCACAGGTGAAGTGAACTGTTCAAGATCACACGGCAAGCAGCAGGACCAGGATTTCACATGAAAGCCAATCCTCTTATCCATTTGGACAAAAGTGTGAAAGTCATTCAGTTGTGTCTGACTCTTTGCTATCCCATGGACTGTAGCCCCCCAGACTTCTCTGTCCATGAAATCCTCCAGACAAGAATAGTGGAGTAGGTAGCCATTCCCTTCTCCAAGGGATCGTCCCAATCTAGGGATTGAACCCAGGTCTCCCGCATTGCAGGAAGATTCTTTACCAGCTGAGCCACCAGGGAAGCCCAAGAATGCTGAAGTGGGTAGCCCATCCCTTCTCCAGTGGACCAGAGCCGACCCAGGAATGGAACTGGGGTCTCCTGTGTTGCAGGAGGGTTCTTTACCAGCTGAACTTCCTAGCAAATTCATTGTTCCAAAAGACAGCTGCCCTGAGCATGTGTGGCTGTCAGCAATCCATGCTGGCAGTTGAAAGGAGGCTAGAGTGTCCTCCAGGAGGAGACCAGACTCAGCAGTGCCAGGAACATCGTGTAATACCTTCAGAAGTCGACCTCTGCTTCTTCGCTCTGTGTTGGTCCATAAATGTGTGTGTTACTTCACAAGATTGTTGCTGGCAAGTCCAGGCTCCTTTTTATGCAGCTGGGTTTAAAGATCTGGCAGCCAGTGTAGCAACTTGGGCTCTGGGTTAGATAGCTTGGTCCAAACAAAATGAACCTCCCCAGCAGCAAGGAGAGAGCACTGGATCCAGGAAGATCAGACCTGGGTTCACTTTCTGGACCTGCCATCCCTCAGATGTGACCTCAAGCAAGTCCTCCCACCTCCCTGAGTCTCAGATGCCTCTGCTGGTCACACGGGAATGAGACTTACGACCTCCTCCGTTCCTCTGAGCTTTAGTGTGTTAGTCGCTCAGTCATGTCTGACTCTTTGTGACCCCATGGGCTGTAGCCTGCTAGGCTCCTCTGTCCATGGAATTCTCCAGGCAAGAAAACTGGAGTGGGTTGCCAGTCCCTTCTCCAGACTCTCTTCCCCACCCAGGGATCGAACCCAGGTATCCCTCATTGCAGGCAAAGTCTTTACCATCTGAGACACAAGGAAGTGAGCCATATACATAAAGTACCCACAGGGTCCTGCCACAGGCTATGTGTTCCCTCCCGTTGCACCTGAGCTGTGGAAGGTGAGCCCCAGATTTCTCCAGGGTGCCTCCTAGGAGCTCATCAAGGACTCAGAGGCCATGGTTTGGGAGAAAATGGTATGCTTGGTTCCTTACCAGGCATTTATTAAGCACCAGCTGTGTGCTTAATAAATAATAACACCAACAAAAAATAAGAACACCAAGAAACAAAAGCACAACTCTGTGGATTATACAAGAGCTAGGACACGTTCTTCAAGCCTGGAAGGAGAGCAAGGACAGATAGGCCAGTGAAAGCGTCAAAGTGAAGTACGCAGGTGGGAGATATGGGGGTGTACTTCTCCTTTGATAGTTCTTCCTCTCTCCCTCTCTGACTCCATCTGCTTCTCCTCTACTTCTGCACCCACTGATAAAACAATGTTTCTTTCCTATAGGTTCAGCTCCTTATGGCAGTAAAGCTTCTCTTCCGTTGTCCACCAGGCATGCAAGGGGGGGTAGAACACCTGCGTTGGGTATTGTTAAAAGATAAACTGATGCCTATTTTAAAAATTTTACCCGTTTATTTGAACAAAAATCTCTTGGAGTCAGCAGCACCAAACTGGAAGTGGTTAGGAGCTCTCAGTGGTCAGGAGCCAGCTGGGAAGGACCTATGTAGAGAAGGTGTGAAAGCAAAGAAAGAAGCTGTTTGACTGGCTGTGGCTTAAGGTCTAGTTGGCTCTCAGTGACTGTCCTCAGCGTTTTTATTTCATAACCTTGAGGCATTTGCAGGCTTAGATTTTGGTTTGCTTACACAGACCCCCCCACCCCCACCCCCAGGTCATCACAGCCACCTCACTCTAAGGGTCTCCTTGTTTAATTAATTTAACAAACCCCAGTTCCACAACTAACTGTGTGACCCTTAGTGTGTTGTTGAGCCTCGCTAAGCTTCAGGCCTCATCATCTGTGTAATTAAGCCAGTTACAATTAATACTCTTTCCCGTAGAGGGTTATCATGAGATGTAAAGGAGAAAGCGGAATTATTTTCACTGGTGCATAATACGTGCTCAACACCTGGACACTGATATTGACAGTAAAGCTCACCCTGGAGGCAGGCTGTGGGGACTGGAAGCCTGGCTCTGCTGCTTACGATCTGTATGACAGGTGTTTCTTGACCTCTATGTCCAGGTTCTTCCCCAAGGTTTAACCATCTGTATGGTTAACATTCAAAGAGGGGGGCTTTTTTCATTTTACTTCACTCTCATTTCTATAGGACTGTCTTGAAAATTACAATGAAATATATATTCATAATATATTACATTATGCATATTGCTTAGATGACTGCTTGGCTTACAAAAGCACTAAATGAGTGTATGCCATTATTTTTGTTTTAATTCCTCTAGATCACGTATTCATGAAATGCGAATTTAACACTAAGTGCCAGGCAGTGAACAAACCTATCCTCATGGAGCTTACATTTGAGTAGAGAAACAGATGTAATAAATTAGGATGCTGGGGAAGCAGAGAAAGGGTATAAGATGTGCTGAAGGTGGAAATGGGGGAGTTTATGCTTAAATAGGATACCTTTCGAGTAAAGGTTGAAGAAGGTAGAGGTGCAAGCCATGCAGGTGTCTGTGGGAAACACACCCAGGGCAGTCACAGAGGATGAGATATGCTCTCATGAAGCTAGTCTTGCCATCATCCAGTCAGCTCAGGATGACCCTGCAGCCAAGTCACCTTGAGAAGGTTGAGTCCTCTGTAAAACTGCTTCCTCTTAATAGCCTGTTAATCCCATGCGAGCATCACGTTGGAGGTTTCTTTTAATCCTATCTCAGTTTATGTGTATGTGTGCACGCAAAGCACAAAGGCCCTAAGGTGAGGACAAGCCTGATGTGTTTTAGAGACACGAAGCAGGTGAGCGTGGTCGAGTGGTACTGAGCCTGGGCAAGAATAGGGGACGTGGTGCAAGGAAACAGTCGGGAGCCTTGTGTGTGTGCAGATATGAGGGCTTCTCCGGCCATCATAATGCTCTGGCTTTCACATGATAGCACGGGGGCCAGTGTCCACGCTGCAGACAACTGAAGGTCAAGGCAATGTGGTGACCTGTCCTGGGCGGATCACAGCAGACTTGGAGCCAGACTGTGATTCCTGGCTCGACACTCTTTACACTACACGGGCGGCTTCCCACTCTGAGGGCTGCGGGGCCCTCATCTCACTCATAACTCACAGCGACATCTGGAGACCAGTCTTATTATCTCAGTTTTACCCGGGAGGACATTGAGACTTAGAGCCACTAAGTAATTTGCTCAGAGTCACATAGGATTGGAGTCAGGACTGGCTGACTTCAGACACTAAAGCCTGTTCTATGAAATCTCTTTCCCAGGTTGGAATAAAGAAAGGTTGCTTCACCCAGCCAGTCACAGTATGGATACAGGGCCCAGGATCGTACACGTGAAGCACTTATTTCAGCATCCAGCACATGGCAGCTGCTCAGTAAGTATCGATTCTTATTGTCATTAGCCATCTGAGGCCTGTCCGCTAGAAGTTGGTGCCCATTTTGGCCAGAACCCCTCTACCCAGAATTCCTCTTGCCTTGGGCTTCAGTCATTTAGCTTTGTCACCATGACAACCATCCCTTTGTTAGAAATACCTTCTCTTCAACTCCACATACATACCCGTAGGGGATGAATTTAGGGCCTGAAAAGATATATCTAGGTTGGTAGCAATAAGAAAGAAATGACAGAGAGACAAGACGGACATGGGCAGCTTTGGGCAGGAAAGAGCTCTCTGCAGGAGGCACCAGCTCTTGTCACTAACTTTACACCAGGCCCCCAGGCCCTGCTCACCTCTGGCCCTGGCACACCTTCCACATCTTTTGATCACACAGTACTTTGTCTAACTTGTTTCTTTCCATAGATCAAAGAAATAGAAGTGAAGAATAAGTAATTAGCACATCACCAGATCTCCGCGCCAGCTTCCCTTTCACTGATCTTTTGAACAAACTGTGTGAGCAAGATAACATCTAAAGAAATAAGAAGGGTCAGACAGAGTTAACAAGCCTGCACACAGTGGGGGATGGTGGGTGACTCTGACCCCCCCCACCCCCACCCCCGGCCCATCTCAATGATTAACTGAGGTTACTTCCCTGTTTCCCTTTAAAAGCTTTTACATCTGAGCAGAATCTTCAGAGGTGGTTTGGGGGGGAGGCAGAGACCCACCATGTCCTCAGATTGCTGGCATTCTGAATAAAAGGCAACTTTCCTTTACATCAACATTTTTGAGTACTGATTTTGAAAGCTGTGAACAGTGGGACCCACTTCAATAATAGACAGAGAGAAAAGATAGAAACACAGAGAAAGAGAGATCAGAAATGGAGTGATGGCGAGGAGTCATGATTAGAAGTCCTGTGTTCACCCTTTTGATCACTGTGTGGAGCACGGGTGCTGGGTGGAGTCCGGTCTGAAACCCTTCTCTGTACTAACTCACTTTGAGTAAATTTTTATCCCTTTCTAGGCCTCAGTTTTCCCATCTATTTTTATTCTTCAAGGCCCATTTCTTTATTTTTAATTCTTTTATTTGTTTTTGGCAGTACTGCATGACTTGTGGGATTATTTTGTTCCCCAGTCAAGGATTGAACCCAGGCCCTTAGCAGTGAGAATTCAGAGTCCTCACCACTAGACCACCAGGGAATTCCCCAAGGCCCCTTTCATTTCTCATAGTCTCCATTCATGGTCTTTGACTGGCCTTCTTAAAACAGAAGACACTTCCACTAATTGGTAAAGAACAGAATTTATTCAGAAAAAAACCAGTCAGTACAATATGCACCACAGGGTATTGCTTAGCTCACATCACAGACATGGGATAAGAAACTTCATAATAAATTAGGGAAGCCCGCCCTCTCCCTCCAGGATGACCCCACAGGACCTCTCAACAGACACACTTTGTTACAAATAGACTGCTTGGATACCTTCAGGTGAGATCAGACAAGCGGGGCCCAGCGGGTGAGACTTTAGCCACAAGGTGAGGTGTGCTCAAACCCAGAATTTCCCCTTACAACACCTCAGCCCAGAGAAGAGAATTCCAAACAAGCAGGAAGACTTCCTCAAAAAGACCCTCATTTGCATAAAACAGGGCCTCCCCCGTCTCCCTCCCCTTCCAAGTTGGCTGTCCCCCACCAGAAACCTCTCAGCAGCTGTTCATCCCCCCAAATTAGGTTCCTTGTCTTGAGGCAGCCGAAGTTCCTTGATGATGCTTGTCAATCCAGGCTAGAAAGACGTCCAGCTCTCCCAGAGACTTAACGGCAGCAGACCGGACCTCCAGCTGAAACCACGCCAATCATCATCACACCCTGCCTTTCTGAGCTACACCATAGTTCTCAGACACTTGCCCCATGTTCTGGTCCCCATGAGGTTTGCTTTTTATGCAACCATTATCTTTGCAGGGCATACAGACCCTAAATTATTTTCCTAACAGATGACCTAAATTGTTTTCTATAAACAAACAGTTAAATCATGTCAGTAACTTATAAACAAGAAGTTCTTCATTCTTTGCCCTCTGTTTTTCTTTTTCCTCTATGTCACAGAAAAACAAACAAACGAACAAACTTGCTTTGCTGGAAGCTCTGCTTGCTTTCCTGTTGACATCAGCTCAGCCTACTACTGCCGCTCTCCCTGAAAGCCACGGTGCCCGAGGGGCCCAGCAATGAGAAGGGGGAACAGCGTGTCTCCGTTGAACACTGCAGCCCCTAAGAAGGTGTCCTACCCAAAGTCACACAGCCGACTGGCGGCAGAGTTAGACTGGAGCCCAAGTCTTCTGACTTATCCCAGCTCTTCCTAGCAGAGTGGAAGAGATGGTAAGATACAGAAGTATGTCCTGTGAAGCCAGATGGCATGGGATCGAGCCCTACCTCCATCACTTAGTTGTGGTATAAACTTAGTTAAATTACTTAACCTGTTTGTGTCTTGGTTTTCTAATGTATCAAATATAGGCAATGGCTTGTAGCATTGTTGTAAGGAATAAGTGTGCTGCTAAAACCTGTAGTGCACTTAATACCTGGTTCATAGGAAGAACAATATGAATTTCAGCCATGGTGATATTACTCTATGGAGCCTCTCCACAAAGAAGAGCTCTGAACAGACCTTGCAGCTCCTTGTTATTCAAAGCATTGACTTAAACTGGGGATGTGGGTGAACCGCAGAATCTCAGACCTCATTCCAGGTCTACCAGCCAGAATCTGCATTTCAACAGAATCTCTAAATGATGCAGGTAAGAGACCGTGCTTCTAACTCCAGGTCTACATGAGGCTGCCCATTCAGGCTGCGGCATCCCAGTCTCTGCTTTCCCTGTCCTCTCCCCCTCCCTTACCTGATCATAGTTGTCATGGATGATTCTGGTTGCATTGGTTGCTTCCTGTCTGCAGTGACACAGCTTCTGTTGTGATAAAATGGAGAGAGCATCCATCAGAAGACTTTTCCACCCTGGCTCACTCTTAACACCACCTCCTATGTGAGGTGTGATAGTTCTCCTTCCTCCCAAGGTGAGAGTCAGGTGAGTCAACCCAGGCTGGGGCAGCAGGGGGCTGTAGGGGATGTTTGTAGAATCACCTTGCATTTCACCAGGGCTGGAAAGGCCTGGAGAGCAGGGGCCAAATCTGTCTTGTCACCACCCTGTGAATGCAACGCTACTCTAGGCAGGCACTGAATGAATATTTGTTGGGCTAGTTAATCAATTAATTGGTTAAATACATCTTAACGTAAGTGGGACAGGGGTCATGACCTCTGCTAACAACTTGAGGATCCAAGGCACAGAGAGGTGAAGTAGCTTGTCACAAAGTCACCGGGGAAATCATTGGCAGAGATGGGGCCAGAACCCCCGGGGTTTCTCCTGGTCTAAGTTTTTATTGGCTCTTGGGGGCTCAGTTTTATTTCTGAGGTTTGTTTTTAACAAATCGCAATGAGTGTTTAGGTGATGCTTATATAGGATAGGCTATATACCAGGGAGGGGCTTCCCTGGTGGCTCAGAGGTTAAAGCGTCTGCCTGCAATGCGGGAGACCTGGGTTCCATCCCTGGGTCGGGAAGATCCCTGGAGAAGGAAATGGCAACCCACTCCAGTATTCCTGCCCGGAGAATCCCATGGACAGAGGAGCCGAGTGGGCTACAGTCCACGAGGTCGCAAAGAGTCAGACACGACTGAGCGACTTCACTTCACTTCATATACCAGGGAACCACCCAGAGGTTGACTGGTATGGAAACCCCAAGGGCTCGGAACATAGAGACTAGGGGTGTGCCTATGATAAGCCCAGAATCCTCAACATGCCCCTCTCACAGGCCAGTCCCGGGATCATTTAAGAGATGCTTTGAGGTAAGTTGGTCATCCCAGGAAGATTATCCATGAGGAAACCGGGTCTGAGGAGGAAGAAGCCCAGGGCAAGGAGGACCCACTAGAAGTGCTTCCTGACACTGCTGCCCGTGGATGACAAGGCCGGGGATTTCCCATGGGCCCAGAACCATTTCAGAAGGCCGCATAGGCCCAGCGTGTCCTGGGCTCCATGGGGCAGGCAGGAAGTAGATGCTGGTGACTCACACATTGTTGTAGAGTCTTCTGCATGAAGAGGAAAGAGTTGGCAAGGCTGCTGATTTTTCTCATGATTTGGGGGTTCAGCTCCTGATGGTCCTTGAACACCCTGTCCACATAAAACGCCAGGAGGTTCTTGGTCACGCAGCACACATCTAAGGGCTACAGACACAAGTTAAGAAGAGCCCCAGAGGACCTCTTCTCTTATTATCCTAGCGACAAAAGCAGCCTGCTTGGGTTGGGGCAACAAGGAGTGAAATAACTAAAAGCCATTTTTTTGCGTTTTTATTGGTCTCAGAGTGTCCTCTTATGACACCAGAGCTGCTTATGTCAGAGTCACCAAGAAGAGACTGCGGTTCTTACCCTCTTTTCAGGTGGCCAGGAGATATATTCACAGGGGATGGCACCCAGCTACAGGCTAGAATTCTCGCTACAGCGTCCCACACGTATCATCACTACCTTCTGCTTAACTGCTTCCAGGGATCAGACACCTCCCTTTTGAAAGGAGCGATGTCTGAACAGCTTTCTTGAAAAGCACTTCCTTCCATTGTACTCAAGTCTGAGTCTCTGGAACATCCTCTAGCCACTAACAGCCACTCAGTGACTGCTGCACGTCAGGCGTGTGCTAGGCACGTATTCCTTTCAGTGTGATGACTCCGCATCTCTCCTCCAGTGTGTTCTTTTTAAACTTCAGAGATCACTTGGTTGGAGTGGAGATGTGCAAAAATGGAAACTGACAGCTGCAGACATGCATGCATCTGGGCAGGTCCTCCTCAGCAAAGCTCCTGACTTCCTTGGGCATGGCTCAGGGCAACTGGCCAGCCAGAGTTTCCTTCTTGCAGTTTGCACTCCACCCTAAGAACCAGTGTAGGAGATCTGTAGGTCAGCCTGAGAAAAGAGGGTCTACAGCAATGGTACGTCTATATCTTCATTAGCATTAAGGCAGCAAAGCCTCCTTGGCCCGACAGGTAGCTTTTCCTGGATGGAAACTGAACTCGCAACACAAAACCTCTCCTCTTCCTCTGCTCCTTCTAATTCCCTTCACCAAAGGAGTAAAAAGTTGTAACCTTTGTCTCATCAAAGAGGGAGAGGGGAAGAGAATAAATACGTCCATGAACCGTACACTCATCGACCGCTTGCCTTAGGCCACATCAACTATTTCTAGACCTTGAGAGGACGAAGAAACGGGCATGAGACTTGAGAGTCTATTTCTGACAGCCACTGCTAACTAGACTTTCTTTCTCCCAAGACATCCTTTGGTCATTTGAAAATGATGGTTTCAAAATAGATGGCCTTTGGGTCCCTTCCAGCTATAACATCCTGTAAGTCTCCTATACCATTGACTAGAATAGAATTTGGGAAGTGGCTCCTTGTGTTTACCATAAATAAATCAGGCCTAACAGAATGCCTAGAAGAATGATCTTGTGCCTTGTACTCTGTTACATAAATAACGGAAAGAACTGGGTTTCTCTAGAAAGGCTATCAAGGACTGGAGGAACTCACTCTTAAAGGTACTTCTCATTGGCCCCTTCTGTGTAGTGAACCATCACCTCATACGTCAGCTATTTTCCAACACACGGACTCTCAGCACGTCTAGTCTGGCAATTAGACATTCCCTCCCTGCCTTCTGGCCTCAAGCTGTCTGTTGTAAAGAACATCACCAGACTGTCTTTCTAAAAGACTTTGTGGTCACCCGCTCTGGTTCCAACACCCGCAGGAACTCCCTGTGGCCTGTATCATAGGTCACTGCTCAGAGCTCCCTGGCTGTCCAGTGAGTAGGATCCCACGCTTCCTCTGCTGGCAACACAGGGTCCCCTGCTGGGTAACCAAGATCCCACAAGCCACTCAGTAAGACCAAAAATAAATAAAGCTGAGGCTCATCCTGCTTTCAAGTTTGCCTCTTTTTTTTTTTTTTTTTTTTCTGTTTCTCCTCAGGGCTTGAGGGATCATAGTTCCCTGACCAGGGATTGAACCCACACCCTCAGCAGTGAGATCACAGAGTCCTGATTACGGGACCACCAGGGAATTCACCCCAACTGCCCCTCTGTTCCCTGATATGTATTTCCATTGATCTTACACACCTATTCTCCCCAAACCCTTCCTTTCTTTTAGCCACTAACCCCAAGCCTCTTCAGCTTTTGAGACACTGCTCATTGTCTCAGCTTCCCCACAAAACCACAAAAGTCACTCTAAGCCATAGAAATCCTGCCCCATCTGAGCATGTGACACCTTAATCACTGTTGGGGTGAACATCCTCCCTGGGGTTCAAGTTCCCCAAAACAGGAGCACACCCTCGCACATCAGCTGACACGTGAGGTGTCGGCGGAGCCTCAGAGTCCAGGGAGGTCAGGGAAGAGGCGTGCACAGGCACAGATTCCCCCTCAGCCCTGGGCCGCTTCCCCACAAAACGCCAGAAGAGGAGCGAGCAGACAGAGGCCAGTACCTTAATGCCATGCAGGGTCTCCGATGGGGACAGGATGGTGACGTTTTGGAAGGTGTCCTTAGCTTGCTATGGAGGAAAACACGATGGGCACAAGCAGTGAGGACTTCACATCCTCCAGAGACACGGAGGTGCTGGGCAGGAGCTCGCTGTCACGCTAAGAGGTAAAGTGAGGCACGCTCCCACGCCTTCACCCCAAACCCACACTCACAATGGCTGTTTTGATTCCTCGGAAGCTCTCCTCCATATGGTGCAAGTTCGTGGAAATCAGGCATCTCCTGAGGCCTCGGGCATGCGCTGAGCACAGGAAGAGCCCGGCACCCAGGAGGCAGAGGGAAACGCACGGTGCCTTCATGTCCTGCAGGGAGGGGTGAAGTGAGATTTCCAGCCAAAAGACCCCGACTGAGTCTCCCTTCAGACCTCGCAAGGCGGGTCAGAGGGCAGCCCAGAAAGGAGGACTCAGGACCTCAGCCTGCGGACCTCAGGGCATGTGTCTCCTT
Source organism: Neotragus moschatus (assembly GCA_006410615.1). Classification (NCBI taxonomy): domain Eukaryota; kingdom Metazoa; phylum Chordata; class Mammalia; order Artiodactyla; family Bovidae; genus Neotragus; species Neotragus moschatus. Next base: position 657,890 of record SJYA01002182.1, on the reverse strand, counting down.
CTCTGGTTTCTTTGAATCAGTTGAGTTAGCCCTTCCCTGTCCCCCGCCCCCCCCCCCCCCCGCTGCACCCACNNNCCCGCTGCACCCACTCCCCCCCTCCGGAAAGCCTGATCCACAGTGTTCTCCCAACTTTCAAGGAGTGAGTTTGTGTGTAAATCATTCACATGACTCAACACAACTCGTTTTTCAACAGGGGTGAGAAGCTTTTTTTTTTTTTTTTTTAACAAATTAAATAGGAAAACAGGGTTGGTAATATGCCCTAGAAATTAGGCAACAGATCTGAAAAAACCATAGAGCACATTTCACTTCTTTATGTTTACCCCTAAAAAGAGAAGACATCCTTTCATTATATCCCCACTTGGTAACTAAGTTACATACCCACTGTGTCTGCTTAAAATCACTCTTTTGATGCCAACTATGAAGATGTCACCAGCTGAAGAAGATGGGAAAGGGAGGTACGGGGCCTCTAATAATCCATTAGCTGCAGTGTCAAGGGAGACCCACAGATGGCAAGGTGGCGGCTTCCCTTCCATCACCCATCGAGCCAGGAGGTACCAGGGACGTGCTTGCCCCTCGCTAACCTCTAACCAGGGCCAGACCCAGATCCCTGGTGCCCTCGCCCCCTGCCCAGTTCTCACACCCCCTCCTGCCTCTGTCCTTCTGTCTCTTTTCGGTGAACTGCTTTCAGTGGTGTCATGTAATATATCTTGAGAAAAGTGCTCAAAGCATGATTGTACAGCCTGTTGAGTTCTCCTGCTCTGACTTTTCCCAGCACCAGCACACATTTCACAAACAGAGCCAAGCATTAAAAATAAAAGTCAGAGGGCAACACTTGTGCATGGACTGGCCTCTGCCCAGCGTCCTCCATGGTACAGACTGAGCGCTCGGTTCCAGCCACGTGTGTGCTGTGTAAGGCGTGTGGGTGCCACGGTGGACCAGAGGGGGCCGCGAGCATAGGGAGCCAGCTGGGGCTGTGGACGCTCCCACTTCTAACCACGCCTGTGGGGAGTGTGAGCCGCACCCCTCCTCCCCCGACCCCAGGTCATCCTCCAGAGTCCCAGGCTCTTCTCCAGAAGCTGAGAAGCGGCGACTCCTGCTTAAGGAACCATGTTCCCTCACTTCTCCTTAACTCAGCAGCATTCCCACCAAGGGCCAGGTGTATGCTGAGACCTCACTGGAGAGCAGGCATTGTGGTAAGGAGCTTGATTGCTCTTCTTGCAACCTGTTTCTAGCAGAACAAGGAAATAGACCCCTTTGACAGGGCAGGCAACAGAATCCTCTCTCCCCCCGAAAGACAGCTAGGGTGCTTCTGGGGAGACAAGTGACTAAAGGGGGCACAGTTTTTCTGCTGACAACTCTCAGAAGCAGTGGGGTGTTGCCTGCTTACCCCTCAGTGGGAGCCTCGGAGGAGAAAGATGTCTCTCAGGTGATTCCAGCCATTTCACCTGATTCAGGCAATGGTAGTAGCTAACATTGATCATGCCTGCCTCCATGCCAACTATTTTCCATGGTTATCTCATGCTCCCAGCCAGCCTCTGAGGGTGGTTCTCTTTCCATCCCCGTTTTACCTGAGATGGAACTGACTCTTAGCGAGGTGGAGAAACCTGCCCCTGAGCGTGGCCCCTGAGCGGCAGCGGAACCAGGATGGGAGGGCAGGCGGCGGCTCCCCTCACCTGTGCACTGCCCCGCCCACAGCACCGCCCCCTAGATCTCAGCGGGAGACCCAGCAGATGCCCTAGCAGCAGACGGACAGGAACAAACTTCCGCCAGGTCCCACCGAGCCCGTGATACTCCTTATATTTAAAGATATACTTAATAACTACAAATGGTTAAAAATATATATACTATAAAGTTCCCAGAAGTTTTTAGAATTAAAAGAAGTTTATAGAAAATGCTAGATTCTTTCGCTTTGAACCCTCCTGCAGTGCTCTGTGTGTGTGTGTGTGTGTGTGTTTGTCGTGTCCGACTCTTTGTGATCCTAGGAACTCCAGCTCGCTAGGCTCCTCTGTCCATGGAGTTCTCCAGGCAAAAATACTGGAGTGGGTTGTATTATCTTCTCCAGAGGGTCTTTCTAACCCAGAGATCGAACCCACGGCTCCTACGTTGCAGGCAGATTCTTTACCATCTGAGCCACCAGGGGAGCCCCCTACACTGTTGATGGGAATGTAAATAGGTGCAGCAGTTATGGAAAACAGCATGGAGGTTCCTCAATAAACTAAGCAAGGAGCTGCCACATGATCCAGCAATCCTACTCCTAGGCATATATCAAAAATATAATTCAAAAATACATGTGCAGCCCTTTATTCATAACAGCACTGTTCACAATAGCCAAGACATGGAAACCACATAAATATCCATTGACAAAACGAAAGGATGTATACAATGGAATACCACTCAGCCACAAAAATGAATGAAATAATGCCATTGGCAGCTTCATGGATGGACCTAGAGATTATTGTACTAAGCGAAGTAAGTCAGAAAGAGAAAGACAAAAGATGTACTTATATGTGGAATCTAAAATATGACACAAATGAACATATATATGGAACAAAAACAGACTCACCGATATGGAAAACAGACTTGTGGTTGACAAGGGGGAGGGGGGTCGAGGAGGGAAGGACTGAGAGTTTGGGATTAGCAGACACAAATTACTGTGTAATCAACAGATAAGCAACAGGGTCCTTCTGTGTAACAGAGGGAACTCTAGTCAATATCCTGTATAAACCATCACGGAAAAGAGTATGAAAAAGTACGGGGTTATATATATGTATACATAACTGAATCGCTCTGCTGCATAGCATAAGTTAACACAACATTGTAAATCAATACACTTCAATAAAACTTTAATACGATCATCACGTTTCTGAAAACAAAATAGATCCCTTCCTTCCCCCTTTCCCACTCTGCCTCTCTACTTATTGAGAAGAAAGGACTAGAAAGTTCAGCCGGAACACCCCTCCCCGTTCTACAAAATGCCCAGCACCTGGACCGCAGGTCACCTCTCTGCAGCTGTAATGGAAGAGGGCTGGGATGGTGATGAGCAAAGCCTCAGGATGGACGCCGCCAGCCTCACCTCTCACAGGGTGCTCCAGGGCCGCCCCTATGCCTTCTCTCTGCACTCCTTGCCACTTGGAAAGGGCTGGTCACTTTTATGCAGGTGAACACAAGGAAATGCTGTCAGGGTTTAACTGGGTGGGTCCGTCTGGGGGGAGATCGTTTTTCCCCACCTTTCCTTAGCATCTTATTTCCTGAATTGTTTTCTTTTTCTTTTCAGATACAGTTGATTAATCATTATTAAGAAATGCGTCTTTCTTCTCAGTCTTGACAGGCAGCTTCTAGGAAAAATGAGCTCCCTAACTTATGCAAATGAGATTTTCTTGCAATTCTGTGTCCATACAGAAAAATCCAAGTTAGATCACTTTCCTGAGAGCTGTGGCATGTCACCAATTGTACCCTGAAGGCAACGTCAGGAAAGCAATCTTCTGACAGCCACGCCCTGCCACAGCCAGCCCTGAGATCCTGCAGGTGCCCCGGCTCCTGTCTGCTCCATCTGCACGAGATATTCAGCACCTAACGCGTGCCAGGTGCTAGCTAAAGGCTCTACGGCTGCTGCTGCTAAGTCATTTCAGTCGTGTCCGACTCTGTGCGACCCCATAGACAGCAGCCCACCAATCTCCCCCGTCCCTGGGATTCTCCAGGCATGAACACTGGAGTGGGTTGCCATTTCCTTCTCCAACCTAAAGGCTCTACGTGCATTATTTTGTTTAAACGTCAGGAGGGTTTTTTCTTCCTCTCACGGAAATGCAAGGGTTTCTTTGGGCATCTTCTCTCTCTTCAGCATCTTGTCCCTTAGACAGCCCTTTCATTCTTAATCAATGCAGAGGGAGAAAATGAGACTGGGAGGCAGAGGAGCTTAGCAGCCAGGAGCAGGTCAGGAACAGAGAGTGGAATCCTCAGTCTTGGACCAGGAGACTCTCTGTTTAAATTGCTTTTTTTAAAATATACAATCTCTACACTACCAGCTCTTCAGAACCAGGGTTTGGGGCAATGGTGATTAAAAAAAAAAAAAGAAAAGATAGGGTGTAAAAAGTTTCCTTTCCAAACAAGAGCTCCCAAAACAATTTGTCTTTACCAAAATGAAACAGCTTGGGGATGGGGTGTGATTATAAGAAACCCCATGGGCCCTTTGGACAACAAGCTGGAATGGAATCTGCCCCGTGGCCAGCCTGGGGAGACAGAGTGGGTGGGCAGCGCCCAGCGGGGAAGGGAGAAGGGCAGGGAACACTGAGGACACTGTATGGGCAGAGATGCCGGGAAGTGGACCACAAGGGCTGGACGTCTTGCGGTCCCCCATCTTGGACTTAATGAAATAGTACATGTTGAGGGAAGCAGTCGATTGTAGCGGTCACAGAGTCGCTCTAGATTTAAACCCTGGCTCTCCCTCTTCTCTGTGAGATACTGGACAAGCCACTCAAAACCTCCCTGAAGTTTCCTAAAATAGATAAAAATAAACTATGAGGCTCCGAATGAGCTAATGGACACGACCCTGGTGAGCATTCCGTAAGTATCATTTATTCTGATGCTGTGCGCCTGGCACCTGGAAAAGGAGAAGATACCTTTTTAGGACTCAGTGTCTCCGTGCTCCTTCTGGGCAGGAGAGGGAGAGCTAGTCTCGAAGTCCAGAGATCTCCCCCTCCTCACTCCTGCTTCTCCAGGGAGGGAGACGGGCAAGGGAGTGGATGCTGTTTTTCACAGCCCTGCCTGGGCTGCCGGCGCATAGCTCACAGATGGTGAGTGGATTGCGACACTGCTGACTCTTAGCCTGTATTCCCCACCTTGTGCTCAGACTGTGTGTCCTCATCCAGCTTTGATTTCAGGACAAAGATGTCACATCAGGAAGCTTGTAGAGAAAGGAAAAATATGTGCTGTGTTCATAGCTCCGCTCCAGTATACACTGTATCATAGTAACTGGGACGGCAACTCTGGAGTTGGCCAACTCAGGCAGACTGCTTCTGCTTGCTTTGGCTGTCAGACCAAAAGCAAGCCGATTAATCTCTGTGCCTCTGCTTATTCATCTGCAAAATGGTGCTAATTATGCCTGATGAACATCCACCATGCAGGCATGGTGTGTGGATTACCTGATTAAACGTAAGCTTTAGCACAAGGCCTGGAAAATAATAAGCAATCAGAAAATGATAAGCTTTGCTATTAATTTTACAGCAGCCCCCTTTCAGTTCCTAAACTAGGAGAAAAGAGGGACGGTAAGAAATTACTTTTCTCCATCCTAAGCCTCGCTACTAACACCTGATATAAAAAGGCAAGAATACAGATGGAGGTGGAATGGCATTCCTCCCAGGATTGCAATCAAACGGTGGCTTTGATCCCTAGATGTGGGTTCTATCTAGCCTAGAATGGGGTCTTCTAGAGCCAGGTGACCCATCCCTGGGACACCAGAGCTCCATTGCCCATTTGTTAAATGGGGACACAGACAAAATGAAGGGAAACCGGAGACTGAGATGGAGATGCTCTGAGTTTGATGTGTGCCAGACACAGCTCTCTCACGCTTTCCAATCCCCTATCCTTCCACTCCAACTCCGTGAGCCATTCAGGATGCTGCCAAGGCAATTTCTTCTCCAGAAGAGGGTAGTTTGCCTCTCCAAAGAGCCAAGTCTTGGAGCTCAGACAAGAAGGGAACCAGGCATTGTGCAACCCCAGGGAGTACCACGCCCAGTGCCTTTCATAAACATGAGGTGCCCTGGAGTTGAGCAAGGTGCAGCCCTACTGCGTGACTTGGAGGAAATGACTTAGGTTTATATGCCTAACTTCAGTGATATATGAGGAAAACCCTATAGTTATGAGGACTGTATGACACTAGAAAGTATGACAGGGGAAGAATTTGCAAAAGAAAGAAATACTGATATTGATGAATGGATAGTTCATTCGGGAAGTCCATACAGATTTAGAAAGAGTAGAAATGATTACTCGCTTTTCTGTCTTTTACTTATTATATTTTAAATTGAAGCATAGCTGATTTACAGTGTTGTGTTAGTTGCAGCTGTATAGCACAGTGGCTCAATTATACATATTTTTTTTTCAGATTCTTTTCCTTTATAGGTTATTACAAAATATTGAGAACAATATAGAAAACAAACATACTTATCAGAGAAAAGGAGGGAGGAATAAAGTAGGGGTTGGGATTAACATATACACACTACTGTATATAATAAAGTAGATAACAAAGACCTACTACATAGCATAGAGATATATACTCAGGAATGTAAATTTTAAATGTCTCGGTAAATATATCTGGACTGTAATAATTTGTTTTTAATTGTATATAACTTTTAAAATACAGCAAAAAAAAATAAATAAAAATAAAAAGAGATAAGATTTCCGGTTCTGTTGTTCTCGTTGTGTGGCTCTGTAAATAGTTGTACTTTCGGTGTGTCGGTGGAGGAGGTGAACGCAGGGTCTTCCTGCTCCACCTTTTCAGCCCCTCTCCTGGGGGACCTTAAGCCTGAACCATTTCTCCTCTGTCTGGGATTCAGAAATGAGAGTCAGAAAAGACATCAAAGAGCACCCAGTTCCACATTCCCTTTAAAGCCATGAACAAGCGGAGATGTGAGCCAGCCCTTCCTTCACCCAGCAAAGACACAGCACACAGTTCTCAAACCTCCTTGTCCTGGCTTCTAGCCTTTTCTAAGCCCATGCTGCCTTCCCACCCCAGGACCAGGTGGACCGAAACCAAACAGTAGGGAGCCTCAAGCCTGTGTAGCAGGGGAGGCGACGTCAGTCTCCCAAGCCAAGCAGTTCTGACTGCCTTTACCTAGGAAGTTGATGACCTGAGGAAATGCAAACTGACCACCTCTTTCTGATGGGAAGGGAAGCACAGACCCACCTTGGGAACCTGTCCCCCAGCAACCTGGCCTTTCCTTCTCCATTTTCACTCCTAAGGTTCTCAGCCGCCACCGGGTGGTCCAGAACTTCAGATCCTGCTTGACATCAATGGATTCTATGGTTCAGCTGCCCTGAAACAGCCCCCATGGAGACTGGAGGAGGCAGCAGGGATGGGTCATGGAAAGAGTCCAAGCACTACCTCCCGATTTCTGTCCTGGGTCACTGATCTGGTCTAAGCCCCAACCACCCATCCTCCTCCAGGTCCCCGACTGTCTTGGTGTTCCCCTGCCAAAAGCTCCCCACGTGGTCCCGGGGCCTTCAGGGTGAAGGAGACTACTTCCCATGACACGCCAGCCCCATCACAGCCTGACCCTGACCACATCTTCAGCCACAGCTCTCGTGATGAGCCTCCACACCTCACCTAGAAAGCACACCCCATGCCCTTCTGCCTTGCAAATGCCTCCTCAGCTGTAAGACTCGGTCCCAACGACTTTCTTGCGAAGCCTCGCCCCTCTTCCTTTCCCTCTCCTCTCTTCTCTCCACCTTCCCACCACCANACTACTTCCCATGACACGCCAGCCCCATCACAGCCTGACCTTGACCACATCTTCAGCCACAGCTCTCGTGATGAGCCTCCACACCTCACCTAGAGAGCACACCCCGTGCCCTTCTGCCTTGCAAATGCCTACTCAGCTGTAAGACTCGGTCCCGACGACTTTCTTGCGAAGCCTCGCCCCTCTTCCTTTCCCTCTCCTCTCTTCTCTCCACCTTCCCACCACCACCCTGGTTGACTCCTGTTTCTCTCACATTCCCACTGATTGGATACAAAGACACCCAGTTAACTTTGAATCTCAGATAAACACATCTCAGTGTCTATCCACCTGAAATTCAAAGTTAACTGAACATCCTGTATTTTTATCTGTTAAATCTGGCCACTTTCCACTGAACCTTCCACGGACTTCCACCCCCGCCAGGGCCAGATACATGAGGCCTGCGGCTCATGGGATGATCTTTAAGAAAAGGAATTTTAAAATAGACGTTCAAAATTAGGGACAGAAGTGAATATTTATTAAGAATGAGAAGTGAATTGTGGCAAATTACAAACCTCCAAAAGCTGACAAATACCACAAACACCACACAACTGAGAAAGATAGCTCAAACACTTTTAGAAATGAACTACCTGATGCCTCTTTGTTTGCTTCTTCTATGACAATAATTTTTAACTTATTTTCTGTAAAGATGATTTTTAAAAGTCAGTCTTTCCTTTGGTATGGTTGTTCAAAATTCGGTTTTGGTCACTGATAGCTGGCATGCATGAAAGATGCTACAGGTTTGTGCCCTACAAATTCCACAGCAATTCCCATAAATTCTGCTTCACAAGATTCCTATTAGAAAAGAAAAAAGTATGTGATTCATTTATAATTATATATATTGCATTATTGAGTAAATGTTTCCACTTTTACTAGATTTTAATGAAAACCAAATCTTTAGCTTACAATTTTAGGTGTTCGAAGGCTGGAAGAATTTTCAACACATTTTTTTCTATCTCTAAACATCTCAAACTTTGCTTCTCTTCCAAAATCCACTCACTTTCAGTAAAAAGAGTCAGTACAGTGGCTGGAAGGAGTATTCCTTAATGCCATTCTTACACCAGGATGGGTAACAGTGTCTTAACCACACACATATGTGATTCCAAGCCATCTAAATACATCTCTGTAAGGGTCGGAGAAGGCAATGGCACTCCACTCCAGTACTCCTGCCTGGAAAATCCCATGGATGGAGGAGCCTGGAAAACTGCAGTCCATGGGGTTGCTGAGAGTCAGACATGACTGAGCGACTTCATTTTCTCTTTTCGCTTTCAAGCATTGGAGAAGGACATGGAAACCCACTCCAGTGTTCTTGCCTGAAGAATCCCAGGGACGGGGGAGCCTGGTGGGCTGCCGTCTATGGGGTCGCACAAAGTCAGACACGACTGAAGCGACTTAGCAGCAGTAGCAGTAAGGGTCAAAAATGGATGTGAGAGTTGGACCATAAAGAAGGTTGAGTGCCGAAGAACTGACGCTTTCAAACTGTGGTATTGGAGAAGACTCTTGAGAGTCCCTTGGACTGCAAGGAGATCCAACCAGTCAATCCTAAAGGAAATCAGTCCTGAATATTCATTGGAAGGACTGATGCTGAAGTTGAAGCTCCAATACTTTGGCCACCTGATATGAAGAACTGACTCATTTGAAAAGACCCTGATGCTGGGAAAGATGGAAGGCAGGAGGAGAAGGGAATGACAGAGGATGAGATGCTTAGATGGCATCACCGACTCGATGGACATGAGTTTGAGCAAACTCTGGGAGATGGTGATAGACAGGGAAGCCTGGCATGCTGCAGTCCATGGGGTCGTGAAAAGTCAGACACAACTTAGCGACTGAACCACAAAGGGCCAAATACATCCCCAAGTCAACAGCTCCTTATCAGATCCCCAAGTTATTTTGATCTCTTCAGTGTCACCTGAGGGGAGGCCAGAGTAGGAAAGAACACTGATCTTAACTGATTAAGATGAACTTATCTTCCCTTTGTGAATTTTACAAGAACATGACATGTGAACACATACACTTCCTTAGCTAAAGAGTCATTTCTCCTGACCACAGACCCTAGGATGATATATTGCATTTTACTGTATTTTCTAATTTATTTTTCATTGAAGATTTCCACATATGAAATTTAAGATGGCATGTATATGACGCAAACCTGCAGGCCATTGCCCCAGTCCCCCCTGCCCCGATTCCTAGGACTGGTAGGCAACGGCTGTCAACGTCCAGTGTCCCCTTTTGCTATTTAGCTGCATAAATCTAGAGGACACACATTTATTCTGTTTCTGAACTCTTCATTTTATTTTTTATTTTTTTTTAATTTTTATTTTTATTTTTATTTTTTCATCTCAAGTGTACATGAGTTCCCAATCTTGAACCCCACCCCACCCCCACCTCCCACTCCACATCAACTCTCTGGATCATCCCCGTGCACCAGTCCCAAGCATCCTGTATCCTGAACCAAATATAGACCGATGATTCGTTTCCCACTCGACAGCACACTTGTTTCAGTGCCATTCTCCCAAACCTTCCCCCCCCTCCAAAGTCCAAAAGTCCATTCCATGCATCTGTGTCTCTTTTGCTGTCTTGTATACAGAGTTATCATCACCATGTTTCTAGATTCCATATATATGAGTTAGTATACTCTATTGGTGCTTTTCTTTCTGGCTTACTTCACTCTGTATAATTGGCTCCAGTTTCATCCATCTCATTAGAACTGATTCAAATGTATTCTTTTTAATGGCTGAGTAATACTCCATTGTATATATGTACCACAGCTTCCTCGTCCATTCATCTGTCAATTGATATCTAGATTGCTTCCATGTTCTAGCTATTGTAAATAGTACTGCAATGAACATTGGGGTACAGGTGTCTTGCAGTGTGGGTTTCCTCAGGGTATATGCCTAGGACTGAGATTGCTGGGTCATATGGAGGTTTTATTCCTAGTTTAAGTAATCTCCATACCATCTTCCATAGTCGCTGTATCAATTTACATTCCCACCAGCAATGCAAGAGGGTTCACTTTTCTCCACTCCCTCTCCAGCGTTTATTGTTTGTAGACTTTTTGATGGCCATTCAGACTGGTGTGAGGTGATATCTCATAGTTTTTTTTTTTTTAATTTTAATTTTAATTTTTTCATCTCAGGTGTACATGAGTTCCCAATCTTGAACCCCCCCCCCACCTCCCACTCCACATCAACTCTCTGGATCATCCCCGTGCACCAGTCCCAAGCATCCTGTATCCTGAACCAAATATAGACCGATGATTCGTTTCCCACTCGACAGCACACTTGTTTCAGTGCCATTCTCCCAAACCTTCCCCCCCCTCCAAAGTCCAAAAGTCCATTCCATGCATCTGTGTCTCTTTTGCTGTGTCGTATACAGGGTTATCATCACCATGTTTCTAGATTCCATAAATATGAGTTAGTATACTGTATTGGTGCTTTTCTTTCTGGCTTACTTCACTCTGTATAATTGGTTCCAGTTTCATCCATCTCATTAGAACTGATTCAAATATATTCTTTTTAATGCCTGAGTAATACTCCATTGTGTATATGTACCACAGCTTTCTTATCCATTCATCTGTTGATGGACATCTAGGTTGTTTCCACGTACTGGCTATTATAAACAGTGCTGCTATGAACTCTTCATTTTAGAAATGAGCTATTGGCTTCTCAGATGGCACAGTGGTAAAGAATTTGCCTGCTAATGTAGGAGGACCAGGAGATGAGGGTTTGATCCTTGGGTCTGGAAGATCCCCTGGAGTAGGAAATGACAACCTGCTCCAGTATTCTTGCCTAGAAAATTCCATGGAGAGAGGAGCCATGCTGCAGTCCATAGGGTCATGAAAAGTCAGACACAACTTAGCGACTGAACCACAAAGGGCCAAATACATCCCCAAGTCAACAGCTCCGTGGGCTATAGTCCATAGGGTCACAAAGAGTCTAATATGACTGAGCACATACATGAACTATTGGCTTATTATAACTGAAGATAAAGATTTAGCTTCTTTACCACACCTCACACAGACATGCTCATTCCCCTTCACTGTCACCAGAGCTCCTCTTCCATGGCAACATGTCAGTCAAAGCCAGGTCCACCCAGGGCAGCCAAAGCCACAGTCCTGCTCTCTTGCCCTTGTGACAAGCTGCTCCAGGGAGAATCAGAAGAATGTTTTCAGGGCCATACATTGCAGGTGCCCTGATCATTCCTTTATCCAACGTTTCTCATTGTCACAAACTCAAAATTCATAGGGGAAGGAGCAAGGCTGACAGTTCAGTTCAGTTCAGTCGCTCAGTCATGTCCGACTCTTCTTGACCCGATAGACAACAGCAGCCAGGCCTCCCTAACCATCACCAGCTCCCAGAGTTTACTCAAACTCATGTCCATCGAGTCATAATGCCATGCAACCCTCTCATCCTCCGTCGTCTCCTTCTTTTCCTGCCTTCAATCTTTCCCAGCATCAGGATCTTTTCCAATGAGTCAGTCTTCGCATCAGGTGGCCAAAGGACTGGAGTTTCAGCTTCAGCATCAGTCCTTCCAGTGAATATTCAGGACCGATTTCCTTGAGGACTGACTGGTTGGATCTCCTTGCAGTCCAAGGGACTCTTGAGAGTCTTTTCCAACACCACAGTCCAGCAAGGCTGACAGTGATAGCTAAAAAAACAAGTCTTGAGCACAGCCCCCCACTGTAGTAGGTGCCTATATGCAATAACTTTTAATTTTCACACCTACTCCACGAGGCAGATAATATTTTTGTGTCCATTGTTTTAGAGAAGAAAGCTAAGACAGCGCTGTCAAGAGCATACCCCGGGGCACCCAGGCAATAAACAGCAGAGCTGGATGCCGTTTGGGCTGCCCGACTCCAGTACCTCCATCTTCAGCCACCTCACTCTACCAGACAGGAAGGAGCAGATGGTCCAGCCATCTCCCTCCCAGAGGGCACAGTGAGGCTCTGAGAGAAGACGTGACTTGCCCAAGGCTGAATAGTGGTGGAGCAGGGACCCAAACCCACACCCTCAAACTCTCAACCCGTTGCTTTTCATTCATATGCCCTTAGTCACCTCTTCTGATTTCAGACCTTCCTCCCACAGAAATAAAGACACTTCTCTTGAAGCTGAGGAAAAGCAAAGCAACAAATTATATTGCATCTAGCTTAAGAGTGCCCTTCCCAACCAACAAATCCAGGCAAGTCGGCAGAAACTGTGATTCTGTGGAAATCAGATGTGGTTTTTCCTTCTTGGTAAAATGACCCGTGGCCGTTGAGAAGAGCTCCCCTGGGCACTGGGAGCCAGGGAGTTCCTGGGGAGAGCTTCACCTCAGGAGACCTGAGTGGAGGAGGGGCTCGGGCTGGAGGCTGTTGGCTTGCTGCATCTGTATAGGGAGGGGACAGCAGAGAGCAGGCTGAGGGATGTGAAATGTTTGCAGCGTGAGAGCAGGTAGGGCACAAGGACTACATCTTGCTTTCTTGTTGTTTCCTGGAGGAAGCCCCGACCTGCACACCTCTGCTGTGGTATTGTCCTAGCTTTTAGGATTCTGTCCACTCAGAGAACCAGAGACATTGCTTACACTTCCTTTCCTAGAGGACTTTCTCCCCCAGGTGGCCTAAACCTTCATCAAAATTCAGATACAGAGTGATTCAGTCAGCATGCTGAGTGGGACCTGTGATTTTCTTAGACATGAGCTGTGATTTTCAGCTTAGGGCCCAAACTTAAAGTAAGATGCAGTTCCTCCAGGAATTTCTTCCATCATCCTCCTTGCGCTCTTTCTCCTTAGTCTCTCCTTGGCACCTGGGGACTTATTTTGAGATCTGGTCACTAGGAGGTTAGGTTGGTTGAACTGTTCTGAACTCTCTCTCCCAACAGACCTGAAGCTTGAGATGGACTGAGGCTGTGTCTCCTCCCCATCAGAGAGAGCATTTCAGCAAGTGACTAGATGGCCCCTTTTAGTTTGAGGAACTGAGGTCAAGTTCTTCCTTGGATATAGACTCCATGATGGCAGGGATCTTCTCTGTCTTGTTCACTGGTTTACCTCCAAAACGTAGCACATAGCAGATACTCCATAGCAATTTCTTAAGTGCATGAATTAATGACAAGGAATGCATGTATGCACACTAAGTCCCTTCAGTTATGTCCAACTCAGTGAGACTGTGTGGACTGTAGCCCACCAGGCTCCTCTGTCCATGGGATCCTCCAAGCAAGAATACTGCAGTGGATTGCCATGCCCTCCTCCAGGGGATCTTCCCGAACCAGGGCTTGAACTCAGGTCTCTTGTCACCTCACTAGCAGGTGGGTTATTTACCATTAGAGGAACTAAAGAGCCTCTTGATGAAAGTGAAAGAGGAGGGTGAAAAAGTTGGCTTAAAGCTCAACATTCAGAAAACGAAGATCATGGCATCCAGTCCCATCACTTCATGGGAAATAGACAGGGAAACAGTGGAAACAGTGTCAGACTTTATTTTTCTGGGCTCCAAAATCACTGCAGATGGTGACTACAGCCATGAAATCGAAACACACTTACTCCTTGGAAGAAAAGTTATGACCAACCTAGATAGCATATTCAAAAGCAGAGATATTACTTTGCCGACTATGGTCCGTCTAGTCAAGGCTATGGTTTTTCCAGTAGTCATGTATGGATGTGAGAGTTGGACTGTGAAGAAGGCTGAGCGCCGAAGAATTGATGCTTTTGAACTGTGGTGTTGGAGAAGACTCTTGAGAGTCCCTTGGACTGCAAGGAGATCCAACCAGTCCATTCTGAAGGAGATCAGCCCTGGGATTTCTTTGGAAGGAATGATGCTAAAGCTGAAGCTCCAGTACTTTGGCCACCTCATGCGAAGAGTTGACTCATTGGAAAAGACTCTGATGCTGGGAGGGATT
>SJYA01002182.1:629877-643341 GCA_006410615.1 Neotragus moschatus | reverse complement strand
GACTCGATGGGCGTGAGTCTGAGTGAACTCCGGGAGTTGGTGATAGACAGGGAGGCCTGGCGTGCTGGGATTCATGGGTTCAGAAAGAGTCGGACACGACTGAGCAACTGAACTGAACTGAACTGGGACAATATCAATCAGACCAATGTTTATATTATAGGGATCCCAGAAGAAGGGGAGGGAAAATGGGGAAGAAAACGTATTTGAAGAAATAATAGCTGAAAACTTCCCATGCCTGGAAACGGAAACAGAAATCTAGATTTAGGAAGCTCAGAAAGTTCCAAAAATGATGAGCCTTAGAGAGCAACACCAAGATGTACTATAATTGTCAAAGTTAAACAAAGAAACAAAGATAGAGTCTTAAAATAAGCAAGAGAAAAACAACTTGTCATATTCAAGGGAACCTCTTGAATATGATCATCAAGATCATCAGTAGCTNAAAGTTCCAAAAATGATGAGCCTTAGAGAGCAACACCAAGATGTACTATAATTGTCAAAGTTAAACAAAGAAACAAAGATAGAGTCTTAAAATAAGCAAGAGAAAAACAACTTGTCATATTCAAGGGAACCTCTTGAATATGATCATCAAGATCATCAGTAGCTTTTAACAGAAGCTGCAGGGCCAAAAAGAATGGTCTAATTAAGTTCTGAAAGAGAAAAAAAAAAAAAAAAGTTGCCAACTAGTAATACTTTACTTGGCAGAGTTGTCACTCAGAACTAAAGGAAAAGTAAAGATTCCTGCAGGAAAGCAAAACCTGAAGGAACTTATCATCACTGAAAGTCCTTCATCTTCACCATTAAGATGAAACAAAGTGGCGCTAAAGAGCAACAGGAAAACACATGAAAGTGTAAATCTCACTGGTAAAGGGAAATATACAGTAATATTCAGAATAATCGAATGTTGTAAAAGTGGTAGATTAGTTACTAACAAAGCTAGTATGAAGGTTAAAAGACAAAACTAATAAAAATTACTGTAACTACAATATTTTTTAAAGGGAAATACAAGATAAACGATGTAAAATGTGACATCAAAAGCAAAAGATGGCGGGTGTGGGAGGGAGGTATAGAATAAGAATGTAGACCTCCAGAATGTGTTCAAACTTAAGTGGCTATCAGCTTTAAAAAGACTGTTGTAAGTTGTTATTTGTAAGCATAACAGTAGTCACAAAGCAAAAACTTATAGTAAATACACAAAGGAGAAAGAATCTAAGCATACCACTACAGCTGCTGCTGCTGCTGCTGCTGCTAAGTCGCTTCAGTCGTGTCCAACTCTGTGCCACCCCAGAGACGGCAGCCCACAAGGCTCCTCCATCCCTGGGATTCTCCAGGCAAGAACACTGGAGTGGGTTGCCATTTCCTTCTCCAATGCATGAAAGTGAAAAGTGAAAGTGAAGTTGCTCAGTTGCGTCCGACTCTTAGCGACCCCATGGACTGCAGCCCACCAGGCTCCTCTGTCCATGGATTCTCCAGGCGAGAGTACTGGAGTGGGGTGCCATTGTCTTCTCCAATACCACTACAGAAAAACCATCAAATCACAAAAGAAAGCAAGAGAAGGAAGGAACAGCAACAAAACAGTTAATAAAATGGAAATAAGTACATAGCCATCAATAGTTAAATGTAAATGACTGAATTTTCCAATCATAAAACAGAGTGGCTGAATGGACAATTTACAATTGCATCCAAAATAATAACTAGGAATAAATTTAACTAAGGTAGTGAAAGACATGTACACCCAAAACTATAAGACATTGAGAAAAAAGTTGAAGAAGACACAAATAATTATCCTTCTAAGATGTCTATACTACCCAAAGTGACCTACAGATTCAATGCAATCCCTGTAAAATTTCTAATGGCATTTTTCACAGAAATAGAAGAAACAATTCAAAAACTTTTATGGAGCTAAAACACACACACATGCACCAAATAGCCAAAGCAATCTCGAGAAAGAACAACAAAACCAGCGATAGCCTGTGCTCTGATTTCAAAGTGTATTACAAAGACCTATAATCAACACATTATGTGTCTATCTTTATGCCAAAATCAAAGATCAACAGAAGAGAACTGAGAGCCCAGAAATAAACCCAGATGTGTATGGCCAATTTATTTAGGGCAATGGAGACAAGAGTATAGAGTGGGGGAAAGGACAGTGTGTTCAACAAATAGTATTGGGAAAACGGAACCATTTCACACAAAAGAATAAAGCTGGGCCACTATGTTACAGCATACCGCCAAATTAACTCAAACTGAATTAAAGGTTTAAACATAAGACTGCCACCACAAAATTCCTAAAGGAAAACAGGAGGTAAGCTCCTTGACTTTGGTCTTCCTTCGATACGGCAGAGGAAACAATTAACAAGATGAAAAGGAAACCTATAAAATAGGAGAAAATATTTGTAAATCATATCTGATAAGAGGTTACCACTCAAAATATATAAAGAATTCTTATATGTATACATGTGGAAACTTGCACATGTATATAAAAATACAGAAAGTATTATAATAAATCAAATGTTCCCATCACCCACTTTCAACATTGACACTTAGTCAATTTTGCTTCATCTACCTTTCCCTGAAACCACATGCCTTCAGATTATTTTGAAACAAACTTTTTTCACTTTTTAATATTTATTTTTAATTGGAGGAAATTGCTTTACAATATTGTGTTGGTTTCTGCCACATATCAACAGGAATCAGCCATAGGCTTATATATTTGAAGCATACTTCTAACAGTGCATCACTTTACCTATAATTATTTCAGAGGGTATCTATAAGAAAGACTCTTAAAATAACCACACCACCATCATTCCAAATAAAAGAAGTGAACATTAATTCTTTNACTTGATATGTGTGAGTCTAAGTGAACTCCAGGAGTTGGTGCTGGACAGGGAGGCCTGGCGTGCTGCGATTCATGGGGTCGCAAAGAGTTGGACATGACTGAGCTACTGAACTGAACTGAACTGAAGAAACCCAAAGACAGGGAATGGGACCTCCCCAAAACAGAGACAGTTGCATGGTTCTTTGATGTTTCCACACACCCACCTGCACAGGGTTTTGGTAAGTTTAACATGAAGAGTTTGCCTGCTAGGCTGGGAGCCTGGTGGGAAGGGGCCCTGGATTCATACCACAGAAACACTATTTTTCTATGCCCCTTAAGTGAAGCACTTCCACAGAAAAATCAGAGAAGCCAGGCCTAAAGCATTTGAATGCCTCTCTTTCAATGTACAAAACAGTGAGCCCCCAGGAAGGACTGAAGGCAGTATTGAAGAGTTGGAGAGTTGAACTGTACAGGCCTTTTTCTCTTTTGATGTGTGCATCTATGTTGTGAAATTAAACAAAATGTGGCAACAGAAGAAAAAATTCTGAACATGACATTTTAAAGACATTGAAAAATTAACAGATAGGAAAAGAAAAAAAAATCAATTTGACTAGCTGTGTCAAAGTTCTGTAAAATCAATTAGTTTCTCCTGGTGCCCTTGACATACTTAAGCACATTTTAAGTACCAGAGTAACTTGTCATCCCTAAAGCTTTTCTTGTAATAAAATCAATATTGAAACACAGAAAAAAGTTAATCATGTACCAACTGGAAATCTAAAAAGTCTAATTCATTCCTCTGAGAAATTGGTGAAATATGTAAGATGCCCCACTCCCCAGCAAAGAGCACATGTACACTCTGATACCCATCTATAGACCTTCAGGGGTCTGCAAACTCTAAATTTAAACCCTAAAAAGACTTGGATTTGGATCTAGTTTTGACACTTGGCTGTGTCACTCTGGACAGGCCAGCCTCTCTACACCTGTTTCCTCATCTCGAGAAATGGGGGTGATAATTTCTGCTCTAGCTGCCTACATCCAAATCATATGCTGTACGGATGTGTAAAGGATGATAAATACAAAGGGAATGATGTTCATCTGGAAAGGAAGAGGTGCCTTTTCTCCCTACCTACTTAGCCAAGAGCAAGTTACAACCTGCTCGGTGATGGAAGCCACAGAAAGGGAAATTGGTCTGATGCTAGAAGAGAGCTGTCCATCCTTCTTTCTGTTGGGTTTGTTCATGGCAGTCTTGCTTGTAGAAGGGTTTTCACAGGGCTGGGGCTTGGGTCATTTCTTCCCTTAGGAAGAAGCAAGAGTGAATAATTCCGGGCTCTTCTTGGATCTACAGCTCCCACTGTGTGTGGCAAAGCCAATGATGCTGAGTTATGGAATAAGCCCTGGACTTAGAGTGACCAACCATCCCAGTTTTCCTGAGAAGAAGGAATTTCCCAGGACACATGACTTTCAGTCTTAAAGACAGAAAAGTCTGCGGCAAACCAAGATAAATTGGTCACCACGAGTTGGACTGAGAAAGAACTGGATCTGAGCTCTGGTCAGCTGCGTGACCTTGGACAAGTCCCATAAGGCTGTATTCTACTAGCCTTGGTTTTCTCATGGGGCAAATGAGGAATTGACAAGATGATACATAGGCTAGATCCTAGCTGAAGGAGGAAATTCAACAAATTGCTTTATTTTTTAATCTGAAATGCAAGCAACAGGAGCATAACTCATTCTGCTTTCCTCTTCTCCACCAATAATTCTCCACCCACAAAAGCTGGTCTTCCCTCATAGCTCACTTGGTAAAGAATCCATCTGCAATACCGGAGACCCCAGTTCGATTCCTGGGTCAGGAAGATCCACTGGAGAAGGGATAGGCTACCCACTCCAGTATTCTTGGGCTTCCTTTATGACTCAGCTGGTAAAGAATTTGCCTACAATGCAGGAGACCTGGGTTCAATCCCTGGGTTGGGAAGATCCCCTGGAGAAGGAAAAGGCTACCCACTCCAGTATTCTGGCCTGGAGAATTCCATGGACTGTATAGTTCATGGGATCGCAAAGAGTCGGACACGACTGAGTGACTTTCACTTTCATAAATGTTAATAGCATCGGTCCATCATTCCATGCACTCCAAAGCATTTCCGCATATGGTAGCACTTTATACTCCAAATTCCACATAAGTAGAGAGATGTCCTTATATTTTTTCCAGATGGGGAAACTGAGGCTCATTGATTAGTGGAGCANGATCGCAAAGAGTCGGACACGACTGAGTGACTTTCACTTTCATAAATGTTAATAGCATCGGTCCATCATTCCATGCACTCCAAAGCATTTCCGCATATGGTAGCACTTTATACTCCAAATTCCACATAAGTAGAGAGATGTCCTTATATTTTTTCCAGATGGGGAAACTGAGGCTCATTGATTAGTGGAGCACCCAGGTAGAGCTAGAACTCCAACCTAATCACCTTGGCTCTTAGTCCAGGTCTCTTTCTTCAAGACCACTCTCCTCCTTTCCCCCCATGGAGCAGCAGCCAGCCCTTCCTCCAGCCTGGGGACTCCAGGCCTCTGGAGATAAATACTCCACTGATACCAAGAGGTGGGTTCAGGGTGAACCTTGGGGAAGGCTGTTCACCCCCTACTACACATACTCCTGATCATTTCTTGGCACCACAAGATTTCAGGGCTGAGAATATTCTTTCCCTCTGAACGCATGAAGGTCCTCTTAGAGCTCAAAGTTGTTTCAGTCACATCCTTCTCAGGATAAGAAAAGCAGGAACCATGTCCCCTTGGCTATGTGCTTTGAGAATACCCTGGGCAGGAATCAAGCTGTGAGACCTGCCCCCTCATGGGCCTTGGAGGCCGAGAAANGCTGCCGTCTACAGGGTCACACAGAGTCGGACACGACTGAAGTGACTTAGCAGCAGCAGCAGCAGCAGCAGCTACACATGTATGAATCACGTCCATGCTGAAAGAAATAGAACTGTGTTAGCTTTCAGGCCACCCTCTAAGGAGGGGGATTAACTATGGCATTCCATAGCTGATCAATGCTTCTATTTTCTAAATATTTTATTCCAACTCCAGTTGCAAAGTGTATACTTATGATTGGTTCTTATCCTAAATTGTTGCCTCAGAATGGGCGCGCTCACCGGTGAAAAGGAGCACCTAGTCCACATTTGTCTGCTCTCTTCCAAAGTCACAGGGCAATGGAACCTAAGTTATTTGCTTATCAACCTGCTTCATGTTACTAATAAAATAATTTAAACAATTTTTTCTGGTAGACGTGTGGTGTCAACTACAAGGCTGTATTCTGAATGATTCCTTCTTTTAAAACCAACATTTCTATTATCTCAGTTCTCTTCCTTTGTGTGCTTTTAGCTCTTATTTCTAAGATAGAAACGTGTCTGTTTCATTTCCAGAGGAAATGCCTCTAGATTAATACCGTTTTCCTTCTCTCTTGTTCGCTTTTTAACCCAAACTCTGAGATTAAATAATCACAAATGAATTTTATGAAATATGTCCTACACCGCGGTTGAATCATACTTGGCCTTGAAGGTCATATTACAAAGTTCATATTTCATCTTACTGACAAAGAAGAGGTATCAAATGCATTCTAAAAATGTCACGGGTATGTTCTGATTAGCTGTGTATTTAATTCATAGCTGTGGATGTTGTATGAAAAAGCCACTGGAAAAACCAAGATCAGAGGAGGAGAGTGGATATAAACACTGTTGCAGAAACCAAGAGAAAGAGAACAATGGCTTAGGAGACTGGCAGTAGAAATGGAATGCAAAGGGCCCTCTAGTAGATTCTGAAACAGTCTGCATTGAAAGCCCTGAGTTCTGAAAGTGAAGTGCAAGTGAAGTCGCTCAGCCGTGTCCGACTCTTTGCGACTCCATGAACTGTAACCCATCAGGCTTCTCTGTCCATGGAATTTTCCAGGCAATAGCACTGGAGTGGATTGCCATTGCCTTCTCCAGCGGATCTTCCTGACCCAGGGATGGAACCCAGGTCTCCCGCATTATAGACAGACACTTTACTGTCTGAGCTACCAAAGCTCCTGCTGTCTTTCTCCAACTAGTCGACTTCCTAAAGTACTTAAGTCATGTTTTACATAGAATGTGGAGACTGAGCCAGACAATCTCAAGTCCACTTGAATATGACTCAAGATGTCGTAGGAGTGTAGAAATAATGTTCCATCCTGAGAGATAAACTACTGAAAAGGGTATTGAAGTCATTGGTGTTTAGTATTTTATTAATAAGTCGAGGAATCAAGAAATGACAGGAAGCCTTCTTAGGTTTAATCAAGATTTGATTATAATTTATAATTATACTTAAACTATTCAGATGTACTTTATGTTACTTAAGATAGACTATGATTGAGTGGTGGACTTGATAAATGGAAAAATGAGCCCCAGGAAGCCAGATTTAATTTATGAATCCAGCCTGGTCACTGCTAGCCACAGGTGGTCCCCAAGGAGGACAGACTCCAGCGTGCAGATTCATGCACTAGACTCTGGTGCTGTAAAATGTTTCATTGAGACAAGTCCCCTAACCTAATTCTGCATCAANGAAGCCAGATTTAATTTATGAATCCAGCCTGGTCACTGCTAGCCACAGGTGGTCCCCAAGGAGGACAGACTCCAGCGTGCAGATTCATGCACTAGACTCTGGTGCTGTAAAATGTTTCATTGAGACAAGTCCCCTAACCTAATTCTGCATCAAGGATATTTCCATTCATAACATTTAAGATAATTTTATTGAAGTATGACTGACAGAAAAGCAATAGATATTTAACGTACGTTATTTGATGTGTTTGGAGAGACATAGACATCTGTGAAATCATCACTAACAAATCACCTCCACAGGCTTCTTCTTGCCATCTTTGTTCATAGACAATACCGTATTCTATATCATAGGCCCTACGTTGCACATATCTCNAGTATGACTGACAGAAAAGCAATAGATATTTAACGTACGTTATTTGATGTGTTTGGAGAGACATAGACATCTGTGAAATCATCACTAACAAATCACCTCCACAGGCTTCTTCTTGCCATCTTTGTTCATAGACAATACCGTATTCTATATCATAGGCCCTACGTTGCACATATCTCCAGAAATGATTGATTTCGTATAACTGAATCTTGTATCCTTTGATCAATACCTCGCTATCTCTCCCTCACCCAAGCCCTGACCATCACCACTCTATTCTCAGCTTCTGTGGGTGTGACTAAACTCCACACACGTGTGAAATCATGCAGCGTTGCTCCTTCTTGCGTCTGGCTTATCGGACTTGGAATGATGTCCCCAGGCGCATCCATGTTGTCACAAATGCCAGGATTGTCTTTTTATTTCAAGGCTGGATAAAGTTTACTTAAGGGCTGGTGCTGTGTGTGCTCAGTCGTGTCTGACTCTTCGCAGCCCCATGGACTGTGGCCTGCCAGGCTCCTCTGCCCATGGAACTTTCCAAGCAAGAGTAGTGGAGTGGGTTGCCACTTCCTCCTACAGGGCATCTTCCAGACCATGGATCAAACCCGCATCTCTTACACTGGCAGACGGACTCTTTAGCGCTGTGCCACCTGGGAAGTGTTCGCTCTTTCCCCCTTGTGTCAGTTCAGTTCAGTAGCTCAGTCATGTCTGATTCTTTGCAACCTCATAGACGACAAACACGCCAGACTTCCCTTGCTTATCATATATATATATATATATATATATATATATATATATATCANCAAATTAAGGCGCAGACCAAGCCCTCTCCCTGAGTGCAGTAAGCGTCCATTCCACTCGGTGCACTTGCCCACCAGCTTTCCCCCGAGGACCCTAGGTTCCGAGGGCAAAGGGATACTGGGTGCAGATCCCAGGGTGGCAGACGCTTAGAGGAGCCTGTCCCTGACTCCTTTCTGCCTCCCCGTAGCTCTCCAGGCCTGGGGCGGTTCAGAAATGCCTGGCAAGTGGCAACACCTGCATCCACCACCTGCTGCAGCAGAAGCCAACGGGGAAGAAGACATGGCCCTGAAGCAGGGACTAAGCTTCTGCCAACGGAAGACACACCCCACACTCTGTTAGCCCTGAACACACTTCCTCTTCCTGAGGATTCCTCTTTCCGGAATTCTAACCTCAGGGAACTCCCAGAGCCTGAGGGAGGAGGAGGAGCAGGGAGGGGGCCAGTGGTGACGTCCAAGGGCCTGTTCTCGGGAAAAGCCGGATGTGAGAACAAAAGGAACTTCTGACAGGGACGACTCAGCCTCTGAAAGCTGCACAGGTCATGGTGGTTGCAGCAGCAGCAGTAGTATCAGCTGCAAACACTTACGTGTGAGGCACTGTTCCAAAAGGCTTTACGGTACTTGAGCTCATTTAATCTTGGATCTAAGAGAACCTGCTTTGCTGAGACCCTTTTACAGGTGGTGGGTCCCCTTACTAGTCTGGTATTCTGACAACATCGTTTTAACTCATGAAATCTGCTTTAGCATCGTGTCACTCATCAGTTCAACACGCTGAGCTGGGTTATATCTACTATATCCCACTGGCCACGAAATCATCAGTAAATAACCTATAATAGGAATAGAAAAGAGTTTTATTTGAGCCAAACTGAGGACTGTGGTCTGGAAGATAGCCTCTCAAATATCTCTGAGGAACTGCTCTGGAGAAGCCTGGTTTTTAGCAGTTTTATGTCTTGTCAGAACAAAGAATATCAAACAAGTCAGCAATACACTCCTTCAAGGTTCCCCCCCCTCAAAAAAACAGGTCAGCACATACGCAGCAAGTCAGTATGGCCTTGACACCTGCGAAGGGAGTCTTACTGTCAAAAGAGTACCAGCATTTGCATCCCAGGAAGGGAGGCATTTAATCTTTATTTTTAATGTGGACATTCTTTACTTCTGGTCAGTGTGCCCTTTAACAATTTATCAGATGTACAAGGTGTGTGTGATAGGCAAAAAACCGGCTATTCCAGTTAAGTTAACTCCTATACAAGTCAGAATGACTTCCCCATGCCTCAATACATGAGAATTTATTTTACCACCACACTGGCCATACAAAAACACAACAGTTCCTTCCCATAAAGAGCTAAGGGTCTACTGGGACAGAGGGACAAAAGGACAGTGATCACAGAAGGTAAGTGTTCTGAAAGGGACACACATGTAGTGGGGACACAGTGGAGAGATACTCAGTGCAAATCCAAGTGTATGGGGTAAAGGATATCAGAGAAGGTGGAGGTGCACACTTAGCTGAGCCTTCAAGGACGCATAGGAGTTAGTCAAGGAAAGACAAAGACATGCTAGGTGGAGGCCTGCAGATGGCTGAAGATGGCAAGTCCTGAGAAACACGTCGGCCAACACGGACAGAGTTTGAAAGCAGGGTGGGAAGAAGGGTCATAGAAAGGCATGAGGCAAGATCACTAGATCCTCAGAATTTACACTTAACGAGCTTATGTCAGAGACATCTCACTGCATTAGGCCCCTGCTGTCCGTCAAGCCATCCGAGCAGATGCCAGCTGGGATAAAGGCTATTCTCACCAATCCATGTCCCACATGCGGCAGCCATGGGGGAAAAGGAGGACTAAGTAAGTGAATGAGAAGCACCATCACTAGGTACTAGTATCTTGATCCTCCCAGGCCCCATGTTTGGTTAGAAGCATGCATTGTTTGCTAACACCTGAAAGCTAATTACATCAGCCAGTAAATATTAGTATATAATTCTAGATGGTACTAAGGGGCCTCTAGGCTCCAAATGCAGAGCACATCCCCAGAAACTGTATACACGGACAGGAACGAGGTGGGATGCTAGTAGCTCAAAGGATACAGACTAATAAAGCTACGTCAACCTAAAGGGGGTGTTCTAATAGCTAGCCGTAGACTTCCGCCCTTCCCCTTGTCCTGTCAATGACTTTTATCAATCACTTGGGTGAATGAAAGTTAGGAGACAAGGCTTATCAAAGTCACTGAAGATGCGAAGCTTGGAAGGTTAGTGCGCATATGAAATGATGGAATGAGAATCCTAAAATACTTTGACAACTGGAGGGATAATATAAGACTCTATGTCTGAATCTAAAAAGAAAGTTTTCACAAGTATAGAATTTAAAAGGTGTGGCCTAGCCATAGGATATATGAGAATCACCTCAGAGTTCAGACTTTGGACTGAATTTAGCCTTTGGGCTGAGATAAATGAGAACCTACACTTTGGCTAGAAAACTGCGTGAGTCTTGAAAACTACTTAAACCTCTCTGAGCCTTAGCCTTTCCTTGTAAGAATTAAAGATAATTCACTTAAAGAGCAGTGTCTGGCACAAAGTGATTGCTCAATAAATGGCCAGCAGAGATCTAAGTTGTTTGTTAAGATGTTTTATAAAACTACGATAACCCCCTAATCCCTACAGAGTCTGGGAAAGAGAACTTTCTCTGATGACAGAAATGTCCTATAATCCGCACTGACCAGTATGGCAGCCACTAGCCACATATGGCTCCTGGGCCCTTGAATATGGCTGTTGCCACTGAGGAACTGAATTTTTTATTGTAATTAATTTAAATGTAAATGGCCACTTGTGACGGGGTTACAAATTGGACAGCCCGGGTCTCAATGATGTTAAGACATGCTAAACTCTAAACCAAAGTAGGATCTAGAGACAAGGGAAAACCTTCACCCATCTTCTTTGTAAACTTCTGCATCAGTTGACCTTTTTTTATTATAACTAATGTGTACAAGTTTATAAACTTTGACACATCTACCTTCATAAAACTATCCCTTCAATCAAGACCATGATCTACTAGAAGGGAACATAATAAAGATTTCTGAAAGCTTAAAAAAAAAAAAAAAAAGAACATGATCTAATCCAGCTCCCTAAAAAGACTTGTCCTGCTTCATTGCAATCCTTCTGTCCTGCCCCTCTCACTTGTGGCTCCGCTCCCACTTCCTCCAAGACAACCACTGGCCTGCTTTCTGACAACAGCAGTTAGTTTGGATTTTCTAGTATATTATTATATAAACAGAATCATATAAGATACTGTCTTTTCTGTCTGACGCCTTAAACTTACTATAATTCATCCCTGAGATTCATCCATGGTGTTACATGTATGAGTAGTTCATTTCTCTTTACTAGTGAGCAGTATCCATTCAGTTCAGTTCATTTCAGTTCAGTCGCTCAGTCGTGTCCGACTGTTTGCGACCCCATGGACCACAGCGCACCAAGCCTCCCTGTCCATCACCAACTGCCGGAGTTTAAATATCCACAATTTCTTTATCCACTCACCTTCTAACGGACATCGGGCTGTTTGAAGTTTCAAGCTATTGCAAATAAAGCTGGTATTTGTCTAGAAGATTTTATGTAGACACATGGTTTCTTTTCTCTTGGGCAAACACCTTGTAGTGAAATGATTGGATAATGCAGTAGGTGTCTGTTTAGTTATTTAAGAAACTGCAAAACCGTTTTTCAAATTGGTTGCGTTGTTTTATGTTTCCAGCAATGGGAATCTTCGCCAAAACTTGGTAGGCCAGTCTATTTCAATTTTAGCCATTCTAATAAATTTCAGTGTGGTAGTATCATCTTGGGGTTTGTGTGAGCATGTGTGGTTGGAGATGTCAGGAAGTTTTTTTGTTTTTTTGTTTCGATGTTTGGCTGCCCTGGGTCTCGTTGCCGCCTGCAGGCTACTCTTTGGTTGCAGTGTGTGGGCTCCTTAGTGCAGTGGCTTCCCTTGTCGTGGAGCACNGTTTGTGTGAGTATGTGTGGTTGGAGATGTCAGGGAGTTTTTTTGTTTTTTTTGTTTCGATGTTTGGCTGCCCTGGGTCTCGTTGCCGCCTGCAGGCTACTCTTTGGTTGCAGTGTGTGGGCTCCTCAGTGCGGTGGCTTCCCTTGTCATGGAGCACAGGCTCTAGGGCACACGGGCTTCAGGAGCTGAGGCTCAAGGGCTCTAGGGTGCAGCCTCAGTAGGCGCAGCCCACGGGTCTAGCTGCCCCACAGCGCTGGAATCTTGCTGGACTAGGGATCCAACCCGTGTCCCCTGCATTGGCTGGTGGACTCTCAACCACTGAACCACCAAGGAAGTCCTGTCAGGTTGCTTTTTTTTTTAATATAGCTGGTGTGTAATATTACATAAGTTACAAGTGTGCAATATAGTGATTCCTGAGTTTTAAAGGTTGTATTCCATTTGCATAAAACACTAACAAAAACAAAAAAGTTATTATAATAGAATATTGGCTACCTTCTCCATGTTGTACAATATATCCTTCAGCNTTTTTTTTTTAATATAGCTGGTGTGTAATATTACATAAGTTACAAGTGTGCAATATAGTGATTCCTGAGTTTTAAAGGTTGTATTCCATTTGCATAAAACACTAACAAAAACAAAAAAGTTATTATAATAGAATATTGGCTACCTTCTCCATGTTGTACAATATATCCTTCAGCTTCCTTTATCTTTTTTTTAAATTTTTATTGGAGTACATAGTTGATTTATAATGTTGTGTTAGTTTCAAGTGGAGAGCAAAGTGACTCAGTTATACATATACTTGTGTCCACTCTTTTCTTTGTCAGATTTTTTTTACCACATAAGCCATTACAGAGTATTCCTTATAGCTTATCTTATACCTAAGAGTTTGTACCTCTTACTCCCCTACCTACTCTGTATTGCCCACCCCCTTCCCTATACCCCACCCCCC
>SJYA01002182.1:574615-629837 GCA_006410615.1 Neotragus moschatus | reverse complement strand
CCTCACCACTGCCAGCCCACAGCCAGCCAACTGTCTCTGGTCTGTGTGGGTCTCACGCCCTGTGCAGGGCCTGCTATGGTGCCATCTGGTGGCAAATGTTTTTACAACCCCATCTTCCCAGGCTGCTACAACTGGTGAAGAGGTCACAGGTTCGCTTTTTCTGGTGAGTCTCCTAAAACTAGATAGATGCCCAGAAGCTGGCATGGGTGCGCTGCAGACTTTCTCAGAGTCAGGGTGACACATGAAATCATCTTTTGAAATCCCTGCCAGAGCTGAAGCCTGGACAGAGGAATGCCCTGCTTAGCTTAGCTTAGCACAGTCTTTCTTTGAGGCTGCACTGAAGCGAGGACCGGGCAGGAAAAAAAGCCGCAGAGCCCAGGCCCACAGACAGCATGTCTAGAGACTGAGGCCCACCTACCCGCCCTCCACCCAGGCCCAAGCATAACTGACATCACAGTTGGCAAAGCCTACGGTGGGGATCACACAGGAGACTGTGGGGAACGTTATCCCGCCTTTCTTGCCAGGAGAGCCGTCCTAAGATGTGAACTAGCTGAAGTGACGGAGATACGAAAGGGCAGAGGCAGGTGGGCCAGCCCCGGCGATGCTCCAGGCCCTCTCTCCACTGTTTCTTTAGGTGCCCGAGGCTGCAGACGGCAGCACCCACGGGCTCACCTCGAGGGACACACGCCGACACTCAGAAAGGCTGCCGTCTGGGACTAGAGAGCAGCTTTGCTCGCTCCCTCTATGAGACTGACTTCTGGGTTCGTGAGGACCTGTGCGAGTTTGCTTCCAGAGCCTTCTGCCTCCCCTCCTGTCTTCCGGGCTCCTCGCGGCCCCTCATCGGCGACGCCCCCGCCCTCAGCCTTCCCTTGTGCAGCAGCCCCACCCGCGCCTGCAGCCTCCCAGCCCTCGTTCCTGTCCTACAGGGCGCCCTCGGTGTCCAGGGGCCAGAGGCCCCGGCTGCTGCCGGCACTAGGCCGGACCACCGAGCCCCACCAGGGAAGCCGCTTTTGCCCTCGTCACTGCAGCGTTTTATTTCCTGATTTTAACCCGCGCTGGCATCACTGACTCGATGGACGCGACTCTGAGTGAACTCTGGGAGTTGGTGATGGACAGGGAGGCCTGGTGTGCTGAGATTCATGGGGTCGCAAAGAGTCAGACACGACTGAGCGACTGAACTGAACTGAACTAACCTCGCGCTGAGCGCTCTGGCGATGGAAACCTCGCTGGGCTCCTTGCCCTCTCCCCCCACGCTTGCTCATCTCAAGCAAGCAGAGCTCTGCTTGCTTAGTCTTTCTCTAAGCACACACATACACACACTCACACACACTCACATATTCACAAGAAAGGGCCTTCTCACCTCTCCTTGATTTACTGAATCCTATCCTTCCCTCAAGGTCACAAATACTGTGTGCGCAGCACCATGTTAGTCTGTATCCACTTTTCTGGCCTGAAATCAGGAACAGAGGGCATTATATACTGAATTTGTTCATTTAATTCAGAACTTTAAAATCTGCTCCCAGCTCCATTTTTTTTTACATCATCTCTCTAAATAGGAAAAATGTTTGCTTTGCCATCACATTAGAAATTACAATTAAATTGACTATCTCAACATCTTTTTAGTGTATATTTATTTCTATGTAGCTGCCTCATTTCGATGGTTCTTCTCTCCTGTCTCCTATAAAATATATATATATATTGCACCACTCCTGTATCCCACAAAGTACTAAAACCTGTGAATTCTGTGGCAAACAAAATAGGTCCCTACCTTCATGGATTCAGGCTCCCAGACAAAACAGATATAACACAAGTAAACACAAGTCAATGTATGATTGCAGACTGTGTTTAGTGGTTTGAGATAAGGATGCCGAGAGAAATAGAAGGAAGTCTATTTTTAGATTATGAGATCAGAAAACATCTGAGGAAGTGGTGTAAGTAAGTTAAAACACCATGAAAGAGGAGCCAACCAAGGAGAATGGAGGGAAGGAAAGGTCCAAGTAGAAGAAACAGCATGTGTGAAGGTTGGCGCATTAGCAGAAAGGACAGACAGGGAGTTATGTGTCTGCAGTGGGTTGGGGATAATGCGTGGAGGCCGAATCTGCACCGGCTAGTTCTCAGAAGCCATGGTGAGGAGCCTGAATGTATTCTACACCCCATACAAAGCCATAAATTATTTTAAGCAAGGACATGTGATCTAATTTACTAGCAGACCACTGGGTAACATGTAGGGAATGGCTTGGAAGGGTTGAGAGTGAAAGACAAAGGCAAGTTCACAGACTGGCGATGGTCCTGATGAGAAATGATAGTGACAGGTGATGCTGGAAAGGGGACCCATTTCAGAGGTGGCACTACAGGACTTGGTGATGATATGTACTTACTCTTAGTTTATCCTTATTGTTCTAGACACATTTTTACCAGTTTGCTCAAGGAGTGTCCTAGGAACTTTATTTTAAGAGTACGTATACTATGAGCATCAGTTTGCCCAAGAATTCTTGAGTCACACAACCTTTCCTCCACAAATCAAGGAAGGAATTCCCCTGTGTCAGAGCAGTTAGGGGCTTCCCCGGGTGGGGAGTTAGTGGTAGAGAACCCACCTGCCAACGCAGGAGACATAAGAGACTCGAGTTCGATCCCCAGGTCAGGAAGATCCCCTGGAGGAGGGCATGGCAACCCACTCCAGTATTCTTGCCTGGAGAATCCTATGGACAGAGGAGCCTGGCGGGCTACAGTCCATGGGGTCGCAGAGAGTCAGACACGACTGAAGCAACTTGGCACACACAGCACATAGATCGCATTCAGAGTTAGGAGTTAGAAGGGGAAATCTGAGGCATACTTATTTATAGGATTTTGGTAATCTTTGAGATTTAGATCAAGAGCAGTTCGTTTATTAATCTACCCTCCCCCCCCCCCCCGATGATGTTATTTAGCTTGGCCAGCATGTATTCCCCTTTCTTCTGGAATCCACAACCACTTTATCCTGTGGGAACCTGTCTCTGCCTCACTTGCAGTCCTTGTAGGCACTAGACAGATCTGAACGAACCCTCATTCTAGGAAGGANTTTTTTTAATCTTTCTTCCCCCCCCCCCCCCGATGATGTTATTTAGCTTGGCCAGCATGTATTCCCCTTTCTTCTGGAATCCACAACCACTTTATCCTGTGGGAACCTGTCTCTGCCTCACTTGCAGTCCTTGTAGGCACTAGACAGATCTGAACGAACCCTCATTCTAGGAAGGAGAGTGTGCTACCAAGGAAACGAATGCAACAGCCCTTCTTGCACCTGCATTGATTCAAGAGTGAGTACGAGACTCAAGCCAGACCAGAATCAGTGAGGATTAACCCAAGGTTAATGTCACAAGTATTGGAAATACACACCTTTTTCTTGCCGTTGGACTTGGAAACCTAGAAGAATATAGGAGCAAAAGGGAGCCACCCCATGGGAACAAAGTACCCAAGAATGAAGCTAACCTGGAGGAAAACCAAAGCTGAAGAGACAGATTCCTGGTGAACCTGTGGGCTTCATTATATGAGCCAGTAAAATCCCTTCTTTCATTTAAGCCAGTTTGAGCTGGGACTCTAACACAAAGCAAAGATTCTTAATTAATACCATAAGCAGGCTCAGTTTCAAAAACAAAATGTTACTGAAGGTTAATAATGTTCTACGTATGGCTTCTGCTACAAATTATTCTGTAAATTATTTTGGTAACTCCTGTTTCTTGTGGGTTGGCTCTTTGATATCAGTCTTTCGCAATTATTCTATTCTTTCATTTTCATTTCTTTATCTTTTTCTTCTGTGTTCTAGGAAATTTATCTTGAGTTGATCTTTTACTCACTAACTTAGTTTCCTGCAGTGTCCATTTGTAACTCGTGGCTTCCATTTTAGTTTAATTCAATAACCATGTTTTTCAGCCTAATATTATTTTTTCCACTTGGATTGTTTCCCTTTTGTAATGGTTTAATCTAGTCACAGAGATGTAAATTTTTTAAAGCATCTAGCCTATGATACTTTTGACAAGTAAACAAAAAAATGAGTGAAATTATCATTCATTTTCCTGATCAATTATTTCTTATTATGCTATTTAAATTCCCTTAGACTCTTTGTCTTTATAGCACCTATCATCAGAAAAAATATATCTGTATTTATATGTGTATATATTTATATATCAGAAAAATATATGTATATTGCCCAGGACCTTGAACAATGGCTACCATAAACTGACACTCAACAATTCAACAATTTATTTCAATGGAAATGAATTATGTACATGCATTAAGTTGTTCACAGTATCCTTCACAAAGTACATGAACACGAAAAGATACATAAAAATCCAAAGCAGCTAATTGAGAACTGTCAGAGGAGCATGAATGATTAAGAACTAAATGAACTGTAAAAATACAAGTATACTCTAGAATCAGAACCAGGTGTGGGCAGGGACATCAGTTGGGGCTTGAATGATCAGAACAGTGTTCACAGACAAGCTCAGGATTGAGCGCAGCTCTGAGGAAGTGGTGTGATTTGGAAAGGAAAGAGGCCGGTGAAGTCTTCTTCCCAAGAGCCTCCCCTGGGACTCAGATCACCCCACCCATAGCAGTCAGTGCCCATCCAGTCCTTCAAGGGCACGGTTACTTTTCCTATGATATAATGGAATTTCAGGGCCCAAACAGAGAATTTTAGGTGGAAAAAATCCCAGCATATCTTCTCCTCCACCTTCCAGTGAAGATTCAGAAAGCAAACAAGGAGCCTGGTTGAGGGGGTTTCTCTGGCAGTTTGCTCTCTTGTTTGACTCCTGAGTCACTGCCATCAAGCATCTCTAATCAGGAACACCATTTTTTTTTAAAAAAAAACTAGAGTATAATTGCTTAACAATGTTGTGTTCGTTTCTGTTGAACAACAGCTATATGGATACATACATCCCCTCCCTCCTGGACCTCCCTCCCACCCAACCCCTAATCCCACCCCTGTAGGTCATCCCAGAGCCCCGAGCTGAGCTCCCAGTGCTACACAGCAGCTTCCCACTAGATATTTATTTTACACACGGTGGTGTATATGCGTCAGTCCTAATTCATCCTGCCCTCCCCTGCTCTCCTCCCTGTGACGACATATCCATTCTCTACGTCTGCATTTTTATCCCTACCCTGCTTTCAGGTAGGTTTAGCTGTACCATTTTTCTAGATTCCAGATCCAGAAAAATATATGCACACACACGCATTAATATATATTCGCTCTCCTCTTTGTCTTACTTCACTCTGTTTGACAGACTCTAAGGTCCATCCACATCTCTACAGCCCGATTTCGTTCCTTCTTGTGGCCAAGCTGTATTCCACTGTGTATATGGACTACATCTTTATCCATTCCTCTGTCAGTGGACATTTAGGTTACTTGCGTGTCCTGGCTATCGTAAACAGTATCACAACGAACACAGGTACATGCGCCTCTCTCCGTTGTGACTTTCTCAAGGTACACCAAATCTCTTCCTGGCTGAGTTGTCCCTGGAAAGATGATGACATCGGTAAGCGCTTGTTATTGAGACAAAAGATGCAGCGTATGACTCAAGCGATGCACCCTTGGAGAGGCTTCATATGCTCTAATTCCTTCCATCTCTAGTCACTCTCAGTTTCTCACTACCCATTTGATTAAGATGAACTCAACCTGGGGCTTATGTCTGGGTAAAGAAGCTAGGGAGGTGTAGAAAACACGAAAGTCAAGAAAGGAACACTTGGGATGGTTAACACTGAAGCTGTGGGATGCCTGTGTTAGGAAGGGCTTCAGGGTTTTCATTTGTCCAGCTCTTCCAGCACAGGGTCTCTCAACCGTGGCTCAAACAGAAGTCGACCAATGTGCTTCTGTGACTTCCAGGGCCTGGGAGCCCACACCCTACAAAGTCATCCACAAAGTCAGCCGCTGCTGCTAAGGCGCTTCAGTCATGTCCAACTCTGCGACCCCATAGACGGCAGCCCACCAGGCTCCCCCGTCCCTGGGATTCTCCGGGCAAGAGTACTGGAGTCAGCAGGCCAGTGTTATTAGCAAGCAACCTGTGTTTAAGTGTAATGAAAATTAATACATGTACAATATATGAATGCATTAGCCCCTTCTGGATTGTACACAGCTAGATATACCCCTGTGTTGTCATTGAGAGAAATGAGAGGTGAGGCTTTCTGAGCTTCCTGCCATGTAATAGTGGGGATGGGAAGGACAAGACAAAGATGGGGCAAGGAAAGTGCAGATGACTAGATACTGCAGTGTTCAAGCTGGACTGATTTCCTCTTTCACCTTTCTGGAGTGTCTTCCAGTCCCTGGAGAAGCGCCAGTCCAGCGGCTGCTCCAGAATCCAGGGAGCTTCACTCAGATTCCTAAGTACCAGCCCTGAAAACCTGAATTTAGTAGATCTGGGGTGAGGTCTGGATGGCTCCATGTTTTAAAGCTTCAGATTGTTCGGAAGTGCATCCAGGTTGAAACTGACTTCCTTGGAGAGCTCTGAGCTCTATTATCCCTGGTAATAAAAAGTAAACCCCCAAATACTACAGACTCTAAAACTCATGCAAGCAGATAGCTCCTAGTTCCTCTGGCAGTGTTTTAGGGAGTCATACTTTTTAATCACCTAGAGCCGGTCGACTAATACTTTCCTGCCCTCCCCCCCCCAGCCTCAGCCAAGCCCCAAAGCATCACCTGAAGCCAGTGTCTGGGCCCCTGCATCTCAGCTTGCCCTCCACTGCAGGCCAAGATGCTGACAGGAACAAAAATGACTTGTTTTTGAGAGTAAAGCTGTGACTGAGATGACGCACATGGGCTCATGGAGGGAGACTCTCACATCCGACGCACCACCCTCCATCCACAGAGTCACGTTGCTACTGTAACCACATCACTAATTCCGAAAGACTTGGACTCCTACACAAGCCTACAGGTCAATGCCTGTGACTGGGGAAGGAACCTGGAAGCCATCCAGCCCCAAGTTCCTGGCACCTCAAATTTTCTCCACACTAATGGCTAAAGCCCATGGGTGTAACCATGTCACCGAAGGCTGTGTTCTCTATTTATAAAATCTTTGGGGTGCTTGTTTAGAAAGATGGACTCTTGGGTTTCACCAAAAAAAAAAAAAAAAAAACCTGAATATCTGGGGTAGGGGCAGAAAACCTGCCTGCTGAACAAGCAGGAGCAGGTAATTCTGACTGAAGCTGATTTTGAACTTCACCCATTCAGGTCTAAATGCCTGAAAAGGAAATGTGTATGTAAACAGTGACGATTTCCCCTGCCCTCCCAAAGCCATTGCTTCATCTCTTCTTGAGATCTGGGCCAGGTCCCCTATTTTTTTTTTTATACATTTTTCTCACTTTCCTGCCCATTCTCTTTCTCAAGAAAAGTTCTAATCTGCCAGAAAATTGGTCTTTTTTTTTTTTAAGCAAGCAGTTTCCTTTGCCTGGAGTCCAGCTCTATCCATCTGGGCAGAGGGCACAGGGCAAGAAAACAGGCCTAGTGAGCAGAAACATACGAGAAGGAAACGATGGTGCTGGAAGAAAAGCCTAGGCTTGGAACTTGCTTATGTAAAGTAAAAAAAAAAAAAAAATCCATACCCCATTATATCATTCAGAATCGAAGTATTAAGTGGTGATTCGCTCGCAAAATTCTTTCGCAATGAAGTGGGCTGTGAAGTCGGAAGAGCCGCGTTTAGTCATTGGTCCGTCACGTATGGGCTCTGTGACCTTGGGCAAATTACTGAACCTCTCTGAGATTTACCTCTTATCTGTAAGTGGGCTTGATCGTGTAATAGCACTGCTATCATTTTCATACAATAACATGTTTAAAGTGCCTGACATGGGTTGTGGCACACGATAGGCAGTCCAACAACACGAGATACCGCTAGTAATGTAACTCTGTAATATG
This sequence comes from Neotragus moschatus, assembly GCA_006410615.1. NCBI lineage: Eukaryota > Metazoa > Chordata > Mammalia > Artiodactyla > Bovidae > Neotragus > Neotragus moschatus. The sequence goes on along the minus strand of SJYA01002182.1, from coordinate 621,961 downwards.
GTCCTTCCACACTGGCTCAGAGGTTAAAGCGTCTGCCTGGAATTCGGGATACCCGAGTTCGATCCCTGGGCCGGGAAGATCCCCTAGAGAAGGAAATGGCAACCCGCTCCAGTACTCTTGCCTGGAGAATCCCATGGAAGGAGGAGCCTGGTGGGCTTACAGTCCATGGGGTCGGGAAGAGTCAGACACGACTGAGTGACTTCACTCACTCACACTGCCCTCCTCTTGCTCCTCCTCACCTACTCTAGGCTCTAGCCAACCTGAGTGGCTTACTCGTCCCAAAGGCTCTGCTCAGTCATGGGCTCCAGAGCCGAACAGGATCAATCTAATCCCATCTCCATCACCAGCCCGTGAGCTGACTGGCCTTTCGGTGGCTCAGTCTCCTCCTCTGCGGTTAGCAGCCCCTCGGACAAGATCCCAATGCCCTGGGTCAGCAGGGCATATGGAGCTCGGCCCTTGCCATCCTCCTCTCCCCTCGTCCCCTCCAGGCCCCCACGTTTGCCTGTCTCCCTCCTTGGTAACTGCTCATACTGCTTCTTCCACCTGTAATCCCTTCCCTCGTACTCTACTCCTGGAACTCTCCCCAAAGCCATCTTTATACTACTCAACCCTGATAGATGAGATGCCGAGATACACCACCCCTCATCAACAGACAGAGTAAGTCGCAAACAGAAAGACAAATCCCGTATATTAACGCGTCTGTATGGGACTTAGAAAGGCGGTACCGACGATCCTACCAGCAGGGCAGCAAAGGAGACACAGACGAAAGGAATAGACCTTTGCGCTCAGTGGGAGAAGGCGAGGGTGGGAAGACCTGAACGGATAGCACTGAAACATGTGTAAAGAGAGATGACCAGTGCAAGTTCAAGGCTTGAAGCAAGGCACCCAAAGCCAGGGCTCTGGGACAACCCAGAGGAATAGAGTGGGGAGGGACGTGCGAGGAGGTTCAGGAGGTGGGGGACCCATGTTTACCCATGGCCGATTCTTGTTGATGTATTGCAAAAACCATCACAATATTGTAAAGTATCCTCCAATTAAAATTAATTTTTTTTAAAAACAGTATTTATTGAGAGCCTATTGTTTGTCAGGTAGTTACTAGGGCCTAGGGACACAGAGATGATTGAGATTTAGTCAACAAATTCAGCTGACTTAACATAAGGACAAAAGGCTGTAATATACGTAGTAACAGAGGTAAGTCTAAAGTGCTGAGAGAATACAGAAGAGGGAGCTCTTGGGTCAAATGGGCTGGGGAAGTCTCCACACTGACAAGGACCTTTGGGCTTGACCTGGAACAGGAGTATTTTACAGGAACAGGATATCTGACAGACAGAGATGAGGAGAAAAGTTGTCTACAAGTGTCCTGGAGACCCGAACATCGGAGTTAGCAAGAGAGCCAACATGGCTGGAGGCTAACGTGGAGTTGAGAGGGGATGGAGGCAGAGCTGGAAAGGTGGAAGGGGCCCAGGGTGTGACTTTGACCATGGAACGGTCTCGAGAAGTTGGCCACGATCCACCTCTGCCCAGGTACCTTGGGATAAGGGAGAACACCCCCGAGGTCCCATGAGGAACAGCATCCCAGGACAGGAGCAGTTTCTAAAGACCTTTTCGTCTTTTCGGATACTTTGGCACCTGATGCGAAGAGCTGACTCATTGGAAAAGACCCTGATGCTGGGAAAGATTGAGGGCAGGAGGCGAAGAGGACGACAGAGGATGAGATGGTTGGATGGCATCACCGACTCAATGGACATGAATTTAAGTAAGCTGTGGGAGCTGGTGATGGACAAGGAGGCCTGGCGTGCTGCAGTCCATGGGGTCGCAACGAGCCAGGCAGGACTTAGCGACTGGACTGAACTGAGGGGTCATGGACTATAGGATTATAAGACATGTGAGTATGGCAGCCCCCAATTCTACTGGCTTTAAAAAAAAGAAAAGAAAAACTACAAATGAACAGCTTTTCTTTTGATCTCTTGAAATTCAATTGCAAGACTTAGAAAATCTCACTACACTCGCCAGGGAATAAAAGTGGGAAAATTTAGTGCTTTCTGAGGAAGGTTGCAATTTGGGAGTGAAAACTTCTTCTCATCATCCAGCCCTCTTTCTCTGAGCCAGAGGTCAGCAACCCCAAGGCCAGTGTAATGCTTCATCCTGGGGCCTTCTAGAATATGTTCCTGGCCTAGAGTTATTGCTGCTCTCCAGGCTCTGCCAGGTCCCATGCCAGAATCAGCCAACATCCTTGCCCTCCAGTTGCCAGGGCAGCTGGCCGTTGATACGTACCTATCACCTCTTTGGTTCGGCATACAAGGCTAGGCAAGATCTCTGGCTAACTTCATCATTCTCTTCCCCACGTTCCTTGTGCTCCATAAACACTGAACATCTCACCGTATTCCAGAAACAGCAGCTCTATCTTTTGTTTTTTAATTAAAGTATAGTTTATCTACAGTGTTGTGTTAGTTTCAGGTGTACAGCAAAGGGATCCAGATAGATGTCCTTTTTCAGATTCTTTGCCCTTATAGGTTATTACAAAATATTGAGTGTAGTTCCCTGTGCTATACAGTAGGTCCTTGTTGGTTATCTATTTTATACATCGTAGTGTGTATATGAGGGTTTCCCTGGTAAAGAATCTGCCTGCAATGCAGGAGACCCCAGCTTGATTCCTGTGTTGGGAAGATTCCCTGGAGAAGGGATAGGCTGCCCACTCTAGTCTTCATGGGCTTCCCTGGTGGCTCGGATGGTAAAGAATCTGCCTTCAAAGCAGGAGATGCTGGAGACATGGGTTCGACTCCTGGGTCTGGAAGATCCCCTGGAGAAGGGCTTGGCAGCCCCCTCCAGCACTCTTGCCTAGAGAACCCCATGGACAGAGGAGCCTGGCGGGCTGCAGCCCACGGGGTCACAAGAGTCGGACAGGACTGAGAGACTGAGCACTAAGCACCGGTGTGTATACGTTAATCCCCAATCCTAATTTATCCCTCTCCCCCCATTCCTCTTTCATAATCGTAAGTTTGTTTTCTCTGTCTGTGGGTCTATTTTTGTTTCGTAAATAAGTTTATTTCTCTCATTCCTCTAGATTCTGCATGTAAGTGATATCACATGATGTTTGTCTCTGCCTGGCTTCCTTCACTTAGTATGATAGTCTCCAGGTCCATGCATGTTGCTGCAGATGGCATTGTTTCAACCTGTTTGGGCTGAGTAATGTCCATTACACGTATATACATATATATGGAACAGCATCTGTTCCATAATGCATCAAATCTTTTTTGCATCAGCCTATCTGGAAGGGTTTTATCACTGTCGATCTCCCTTCTTTTTCCCTGTCCCCAATCCCCTCAACATACACACATACACACACACACACACACACACACACACACCTCCCTGGCATACTCCTACTCACTCTGCAAGTTCAGCCACGTGTCCCGCTTCTCAGTGAAACCTCCCTGGTTCCCCCCTTCTACCCCAAGTGGCAAATCACTCTCTCTCTGAAGTCTGACAGCACTTCTCCTTCGTCCTTTGACGGCACCGTCCTGTCGCCCAGGAATGTATCCGATGATTCGTCCGAGACCCCCGAGGAACGTGGGCTCCTCAAGGCAGTGCCGGAGATGTACACATCTCTGCCTGGGCACTGTGCATAGTCTAGTTTGCTGATGATCTCCACTCACTTGGAAGCTCAGTGGGGTGAGAACTTTCTTGGTCTTGTTTGGTGCTGTAGCTTCTGCGCATCCAGGGCAGTGCCTAGTATCCAGAAGGCGCTCAATAAAATTTGGTTGTATGAATTAATTGATTGAATTGAATTGAATCAACTCAACACAGCGCAGTGAAATAAATGACCTGGCCAAGTTACTTCAGCCTCTTAAAAACTTTTTTTATTTCAGTACCTGCCCAGGTTTTCTGCACAAGCTGTGAGGCATATAAAGATAAAAGAGAAGCTTAGCGATACATGGGATTGGGGATAAGATGTTTGTAAAAGCAATATTCACACAAGGTAGGAAACAATACGTGCCATAGAAGGGGGCAAGTGAAGTGCCATGGGAACTCTGGAGAGAGGAGCTTCTTCCATCAGCTGGGCAGGGGTCTTCATGGAGGCCGAGCTGGTTGACTTGGGGAACCATTTGTAATGTCTTCCCCGTGTGCTGTGACCCTGGAAGCCACATGACCTGGGTCTCCTGGATGTAGCTCATCAGAGGGTGGCCACTTGCAGTATCTCCAAAAGCCAGGATGGAGCCTTCAGAGCACTGACCAGACAAATACTGAAGGACTGAAGACAAGTCGTCTCCAGAGCTGTGTAGCTGTAGCCTTTTCTCAGAGGCGCAGTGGCAGAGAGCAAAGTGCATGGGCAGCAAGGAAAGCAGGAAGGGGTGGCCAGGTGACCTCGCCGAGCCAAAGGCAGAGGCCTGCTTTCTGGCGGCTTCAGCTCCTGCTTCCCGCCCTCGACGACCGGCAGCCACTCCTGCCCTTCGGTATTCTGAGACGCCCCAGGCGCCCTACAATAAACAGCCCTCTTTTTCGTTTCGGCCAACCAGACTGTGCCACCGTGGCCAACACATTTTGGAGATGTCTTTGTAGGTGTGCAGAAAGGGGCCACTGCCAGGGTGGGGCTACTGGAGAAGGGGTGTGAGTGGAGAGCTTACTGACCTTCACTTCACTCCACATTCCCTCACTTCCCTCAGCATCTCCCATCCAGGGGTCCCCCCGGTTCTAAACCTACCCAGCAGACCAGCGGCCAGAGACAAGCATGGCCCAGGCAGAGGCCTTCCCGGCGATGTACAGGTATCTGGATGCCCAGTCTTCCAAATCCCTAGAATAAACTGGGTATCCCATGTCCCAGCCATTGACTTTACATCCAAGATCCCTATAACAGAAGTGACTCACCCCATGGAACAAGTTTTTGCACACACGCAAGCTTACACATATCCGCAGGTGTCCATGGCGAGGACACATAGACTCGTACGTAAATGCTCCCTCTGTGTCTTCTTGGAATCCTATGAGAACACTCAAACATCTATCTATGGAGAAAATCATAGAGAGTCATCATTACAAAGAAAGTAGACTCAGCTCCCATCCTCTGGTGGCTTTGAGGTCTGCAAAAGTGTTCACACAGCAACCTCTTTACAAAAACTTAACCCAGCTACTCAGAGGCGAATCACACCTTCAATCAAGGTTCGTACTGTGTGGGAGGGCTCCACGAGGAAAAGAGGGGTCTGCGGTGTTTCTCAGGGAGGTTGTGGGACTCTGACATTTGGCTGAGCGGGTGCCAGAGTGGCACAGTCAGGTTTGATAGGGCCCTGAGGCATATACAATTGGAGAGAGTGCTCTATTTAAGGAAAAAAAGAAAAAAAAAAATATATATATATATATAATTACTAATATAAACTAGGTCCAGGGCTTTGAAAAGGGCTAGTGCAAGTGGGACACCCTGAAGCCTTTAGAAGAGGCAGAAGCTCAAACTTAAACTTCTTTTCTTTCTTCCGTCCTTGTCACTTCCATACCAACGGAAGTCCCCAGAGGACTGTGGTTCCACGAAGGTAGCACTTACATCATGAAAGTGATGCTTGGAACAAGACCCCCTGCAGGCCAGAGAGGTGAGCCCAGGGGAGACACCGGGCCAGGTGAAGAGTGTCAGCAAGGCCGCTGGAGAGGGAGAGAAAGGAGCTCTTCCTGCCCTTCTTGCCTCTCCTCTAACCCAGCCATTGCCAAACCGCTTCAGCTGGATCCCTCTGCTTCTACCTCTCATAAATCACTCCCCTTCCTCAACTCCTAGGACACACAACCCTTTTATGTAGTGGTTCCAGGGGGCAAGCAGAACTCACCCTCTATCCTGCAGGACACCTGGAGCCGTGGTCTAGGGACACAACATAGCGAGAGTGAGAGCTGAGGGTCAGGCTGCCTGCGCTTGAATCACAGCCACTTAGCTGAGTGAGCTAGGGCCAAGTTATTTCAACTTTCTCTCTAATTTCCAGTTTCCTCTCTGTAAAAGTGAGATAAAAATAGACACCACCTCTTAGAGTTATTGTGCAAATAAATCAAGAAAAAAATGTCCAACCCAGTAAATGCTTGTCAGGCTGACACCCATGCCCTATGGGAGTCGGCACTGGCACAGCTGTTGGGCTTGAATGCTCTGGCCCCTGACTTTCCTGAGGATCGTGCCTTTTTGTCAGAGAAGCCCCTCCCCTTACTCCTGTCTCTGTGGACCTTAAAGCATTTGTCAGGGGTCCTGCCTTGGAGCAATAGACTAGCAACTTAGGAGAGTTCTCGCCATTTCACAGCAGATCAAGGTAAGGCCCAGTCCTGTTAAAGGCAGGGTCAAAGCTTCAGAAAAAGCAAAAGCACGTCTACAGGTGGAACCAAAGCCACATGGCCCCTCAGTACGATTCTCTGGATTGGGAAGCGGCTAGGACTGTCCCCACGGAACCTTGGACTCCGCCAAGGACCCAGATGGAGACGCAGGGGTAGGCAGTAGGTGGTCCAGGGGAAGTCGCCTGTCCCCAAAGCCCATGGAAGCTATGTTCTGCTTCCTCCTTCAGCTCCAACTCAACACAACCACGCGTGGCAGGTTCTGAGTTCTCTGAGTAGCCAAGTAGTGGCCTTGGTCAGTCCCTAGCCCTGCCACTGGCTTGCTCTGAGATGAGTGCTCTTATCACTAAAATCAGATGTTGGGCTTAAGGAAATTCAACTTTCTTAAACTTCTCCAGAAATTGCTTCATCTCCAAGCCACTTGGAGAAAGAGTGAGAGGCAGTGCCCCAGAATGTTGCACTTCCTACAAACCATTACACCCTCTCGAGGGCCCCCATCATGTCCCAGGGAGCCCAATCCATGAGGGCATGTGGCCTGACAGGGCCATCTGCCGTCATCTGTGGCAGGGTTTGTGAGTGAGTGCAGTGAGTCTGGAAGGGGAAGCAGGAAGACTTGTTGGGCCTTGAGCAAGGAAAATAAAATCAGGGGACTTAGGTGCTTCAAGTTGGAAGGCAACTTTTCAGTTAATACTTTTAGGTACATGAGCAGACACCAGCCCATTCCCATATTTGGCAGGAAAAACACAATAAGGGACTCAAGATCAAATTATACTAGCAGAAATGTCATTTGCAAGAACAGCTGAGTTTTCTGAAGCATGCAATGCTGAGATGGGTGACCACAGGTACAAGTGGAAGCCTTTGGTGTACCTGACGTCCATGTGTCCTGCCTAGGACAAGATCCCCATCCACTCAGACCCCACCAGAGATTCCCTTCCGGCCTAAGAATTTTAGAATTCTACATGGGTTGGGCAGGAAAGTACAAAGGACTGACTTGGCAAAAGGAACAGGTTTGGCAATAATGTGTCACAGTGTGACCCCAGACAAGTTACTTAACTTTGACCATTAAGTAAAAATCAAGGATGTTCACATCCTGCCCAGCAACAAAGCCTTTGCACTGCAGGGGGTGGACCCTGCCACTTAGAGCCTGACCCCAGTGTAGGAGTCAGAGATTTGTTTTCCTAGAAGTCTTACCCAGCATCACCCTCAGCACAGAAAGTCTTTGTGATCTGGGTCATCAGGCAATGCCAGCCAGCTCCTGGACTCTGAACATCCCCGGTTTGTAGCCCTGCTCTGGGCAAAGGGTGACAATCCTTAGGAAGAAAATGATGCCTTTCAAGGGCCCCTAGAACAGTGGGGGAAGCAAGCCAATGGACTCTACCCTCTAAGAGTTGCCAGACTAAAGAAGATAATAAGAAACACACTGAAATAACCCTACAGGAACTCCTGGAGGGAAAAACAACACTAAATGAAAATTAATATATCGCAAGCCACCCACCTAATAAAGGATGGAGAATGAACTGAATTAATCAGAGAAGGCTTCTTGGAGAAGGTGAGTTTTAAGACTGGTAGTAAAAGGAATAAGGAGTAAGAGGCATTGTTTCAGGCACAACCAATAAAATGAGAACGAATTGTGGGGCATAACCCGAGGGGGGGCAATCTCACAGCTATCCATGTGTGGACGCCATATGGGTTCCCAGCAAGTGATGCCCAAGTCCTGAGTCTATCTCCTCACCCACAGAATGAGGAAGAAGGTAAACTAGCTTGTCTCTACAGTCCCTTCCAGCTCCAGCATTCTACATGTTATAATCCTATCTTTTAGGGAAGAGTCCGTGCATGGACTGGGTTGAGTAGAATAGAAAACAGATGGAAAATAGGTGGGGCTAGGCCAGGTTCTTGGGGCATCTAATCTGAGCATAATCTGAGCATATCAGCTACAGCTGAACCCACTCAAAACCCGATGGAGCATCTTCCAGGACCTTCCAGCATCTTCTCTGTCAAGCAGCCCCAGAGCAGAGGGCAATGTGCGTAAGTGACAAAATTAACACATCTGGATGCAGAGAAACAAATGTGTCAGGGACATGGGACTGGGTCAAAAAATGCACAACAGCTTTAAGACTTTAAGATGACTCATCCATCCCCTCTAACAACAGACCCCTCCCCACAGACCTCTGCCCAGTGAACAGCCCTGGAGGCCAGATGTTACTCGAATTTTCAAATTCTTCAATGGGCCCCAAGGCCTAGATCTAGACTGGCCCCTGTGTCTGAGCTGTTTGCACAGAGAGAAGAGACCCTCCCAAGAGACCAGCGTGGTCCAGAACAGGACAGCCAGCCTAGCTTCAGTAGGCACAGAGACGGGGTAGAGCTTGGGAGACTTTGAGTGAAACCAGCACTCAATGTGCTCAAAACCAGCAGAGCACAAGGTTTTGCTTCCCCCCCCCACCCCCACCCCAGGAATCCTGCCCTGAAATATGCACTCACTGACCTTTGCCCTGATATCCCAACATTCTCCATTCCACTATATCTTTGTCAGTTCAAACAGGCACCATGGGCAAAACAGGTGTAGAGAGTAGGGAGTGTGGTAGGATTACAGCTCATTAAAGCCCAAGGGGCTAGGGACAGGTCATGAAATGTGCTCCGGGGAAATCCCCAAACAGAAGTGCCCCAGCTGGTTTCCCCATAATTTTAGGTAACTTTCCATTGCCACACACCCATCCCTACCCCCTTAGGTCTCTTCTAAAATACCTACTGCTTTCTTACTGACTTGCTGGGTACATGCATCAAAAGAGGCAATGAGCCCAGTTCCTAATTTAAGAAGTTACAGCCTACATGGGGGGTCACGCCTCAAGTAGGAAGGACCCAAGAAGTTATTATTCAATGATCGAGGGCCAAGCTGAAATGTAAGCGGCTCAGAGACGGGCACGTCACCCAGAACTGAGGCAGTGGCCCAGCAGCTGGTGATCAGTGAACGTCTGGAGGCAGGAAGGGAGGAAGAGGGGCTTAGGGAGCAAGGGACAGGACAGAGAGAAACTGAGATGAAAGAAACCATCATTTGCTGAGTGCCCACTCTGTACCACTCAAGGTGCCAAGTGCTTTCTACTTGTTATTTCATTTTCTCCCAACAAGAGTGGTAGGTAACTTTATTCCCATGTTGCAGGGAGGGAAAATGAGGTGTTTATAGGAATTTGGATTTGACCTGGTGATGAATGAGGCATCTCTATCAGTGGCCAAACTGGGGAGGAGCTTGAGGGTAACAGTGATAGGAAAAGTTTGGCTACGCCATGGCACCCAAGATGCGGGAGAACACTGTCCATCTGCATCCCAAAGTCAGGAGGAGACACCGCCGGGAAGCCCCTGGAGGTCTTCGGGACCTTGAGTGATGATCTCTGACCTTGGGACTCGCCCTCATGACTCAGGAGCACTAGAACGAGCCTTCCCTCAAGGTCCTTTGCCACGCTAGGTTTCAAGCTGGTCCCACTCTCCTCTGCCTGGGGCTCAGCATCTGCATCTAGCCACCAGACGCCCTTCTCCCTTGCCCAGAGGTTGGATGAGGTTAATTAATCATCACCAACTAACTAACCGTCAAGGAGGTCAACGAGGTGCTATCATCTCAGCCACCCAAACTGCGGCTATGACTAATCGAGCAGTGTCAGAGATTCAGAAAGCACTGATAATTATTAGAATATTTTTCCAGCCCTTGTGCCTCTCCCCATTTTTGAGGCTCCCGGTGTGAACTGGAGAGTCAACGGGACACCCAATCGTTCTTTCCCAGAATTGAGAGGATGAGCCGTTTTGCTCTGCCTCCGACTCAGTCTCGCGGCGAGTGAGGGGGTGCCTGCTGGGGCCCTGTTTGAGTCTCCGAGCAGCCCCTTTTGGAGNCCCCATTTTTGAGGTTCCCGGTGTGAACTGGAGAGTCAACGGGACACCCAATCGTTCTTTCCCAGAATTGAGAGGATGAGCCGTTTTTCTCTGCCTCCGACTCAGTCTCGCGGCGAGTGAGGGGGTGCCTGCTGGGGCCCTGTTTGAGTCTCCGAGCAGCCCCTTTTGGAGGTCTGAGCACCACTGAGCAATCTGGGGGCTGGAATGAGTCAGGCCAGATGGGGGAATTGGAGGAGTTCTACCAGAGTGTGGCCGCTGCGTTGTGTCGTCGGGGAATCCCTCAAGGGAACCGTGGACCCGTGCTGACCAAAGGCAGCCTGCAGGAAAACCCTGTCTTGCTACACGACTCCTGATTCACAGCTCTCCCCTCCTGGGACTCAGCTCACGTGCTGCCTCACATTCTTTTTAATACAGTCACCACGCTATGAAGACCTCAGACAACAAACTCCACCTGAGACGGAGAGACTGAAATGTCAGGAACCAGAAAAGTCACGCGCAGAAGGCCTAGGCAGGTGCCAAGTCCGGGACCTCCCAAGCGATTTTCAGTGGCTGGCTCGAGTGTCCCACAAACCCACTCTCAGCACGAAGCCGTCTCGTCTGCCCTNGCCCCAGCTGGTTTCCCCATAATTTTAGGTAACTTTCCATTGCCACACACCCATCCCTACCCCCTTAGGTCTCTTCTAAAATACCTACTGCTTTCTTACTGACTTGCTGGGTACATGCATCAAAAGAGGCAATGAGCCCAGTTCCTAATTTAAGAAGTTACAGCCTACATGGGGGGTCACGCCTCAAGTAGGAAGGACCCAAGAAGTTATTATTCAATGATCGAGGGCCAAGCTGAAATGTAAGCGGCTCAGAGACGGGCACGTCACCCAGAACTGAGGCAGTGGCCCAGCAGCTGGTGATCAGTGAACGTCTGGAGGCAGGAAGGGAGGAAGAGGGGCTTAGGGAGCAAGGGACAGGACAGAGAGAAACTGAGATGAAAGAAACCATCATTTGCTGAGTGCCCACTCTGTACCACTCAAGGTGCCAAGCGCTTTCTACTTGTTATTTCATTTTCTCCCAACAAGAGTGGTAGGTAACTTTATTCCCATGTTGCAGGGAGGGAAAATGAGGTGTTTATAGGAATTTGGATTTGACCTGGTGATGAATGAGGCATCTCTATCAGTGGCCAAACTGGGGAGGAGCTTGAGGGTAACAGTGATAGGAAAAGTTTGGCTACGCCATGGCACCCAAGATGCGGGAGAACACTGTCCATCTGCATCCCAAAGTCAGGAGGAGACACCGCCGGGAAGCCCCTGGAGGTCTTCGGGACCTTGAGTGATGATCTCTGACCTTGGGACTCGCCCTCATGACTCAGGAGCACTAGAACGAGCCTTCCCTCAAGGTCCTTTGCCACGCTAGGTTTCAAGCTGGTCCCACTCTCCTCTGCCTGGGGCTCAGCATCTGCATCTAGCCACCAGACGCCCTTCTCCCTTGCCCAGAGGTTGGATGAGGTTAATTAATCATCACCAACTAACTAACCGTTAAGGAGGTCAACGAGGTGCTATCATCTCAGCCACCCAGACTGCGGCTATGACTAATCGAGCAGTGTCAGAGATTCAGAAAGCATTGATAATTATTAGAATATTTTTCCAGCCCTTGTGCCTCTCCCCATTTTTGAGGCTCCCGGTGTGAACTGGAGAGTCAACGGGACACCCAATCGTTCTTTCCCAGAATTGAGAGGATGAGCCGTTTTGCTCTGCCTCCGACTCAGTCTCGCGGCGAGTGAGGGGGTGCCTGCTGGGGCCCTGTTTGAGTCTCCGAGCAGCCCCTTTTGGAGGTCTGAGCACCACTGAGCAATCTGGGGGCTGGAATGAGTCAGGCCAGATGGGGGAATTGGAGGAGTTCTACCAGAGTGTGGCCGCTGCGTTGTGTCGTCGGGGAATCCCTCAAGGGAACCGTGGACCCGTGCTGACCAAAGGCAGCCTGCAGGAAAACCCTGTCTTGCTACACGACTCCTGATTCACAGCTCTCCCCTCCTGGGACTCAGCTCACGTGCTGCCTCACATTCTTTTTAATACAGTCACCACGCTATGAAGACCTCAGACAACAAACTCCACCTGAGACGGAGAGACTGAAATGTCAGGAACCAGAAAAGTCACGCGCAGAAGGCCTAGGCAGGTGCCAAGTCCGGGACCTCCCAAGCGATTTTCAGTGGCTGGCTCGAGTGTCCCACAAACCCACTCTCAGCACGAAGCCGTCTCGTCTGCCCTATAATCTGTCCTGAGAGCCCTTCACCCCGCTGTCGTTAAGATGCACACCATTCCTGACTGAGTGACGGCAAACGGGACAGGAGAACTGACATTAATGTGCTGCTTTGAAGGGGCGGCCAGGACAACTGTGTTTATCGCCGAGCTTTTCCTAGGCCAGCCGGGTCGGAGAGCAACCATCAATCACTGTTAACTAGACACAGCCTTTAAAGTGATGGGGAAGGGGCCAAGTTCCACACCCAGGGTGGAACTGTTCAAGAAGAGAAGCCAAGGAATCCAGCCCTGTCTCTGGCTCAGGAGTACTCAGCCACCTTCACTCAGGAAGTGGGTGAATAGGTGGTTTGCTTGTATATTGTTTCCAGGGTGGACTTTTTTCTTTTTCCCAGGCTCCCCCAAAAGCATAGAACAAACTTGGCCATTAAAAGCCACAGATGTCACCAGGACAGGGCAATTCCAGGGAAGTGGGTAACTGCCTATGACTGGCACTACTCATCTTGCATACTGGGGAGGGTGGCTGAGATGATAAATCCAACCAGCCTGGGAAGGCCCTGGGCCTCCCCCAGCCCTGCCCTCAAATACTCACACACACACACACAGTCAAGAATGTTCCTGTTTACTTAGATACCCTACCAGTGAAAACTGCGTACGTTTTCATGGGAGGGTGAGAAGTTGCTGTTACAACCTATTTTTTAGTGTTCAGTTGATGAATAACCTTCAAGAAAATGAGGTTTTTGTAGGAGGAGGAAAGGGCACACCTGGTACCTGTGAAGGTGTTGGTGAAGGAAAGCACACCAAGGAGAGGGCCCTGGAGGGCTGGGCACAGGACCCAGGAAGAGCTGGTGCCCAGCACAGCATGAAGAGAACTAAAGTCAAGGCCTGGGGTCCCCTCGGATACAGCCCACAGCAGGGCTGCTGGGAATTTGCCCAGCCTTGCCCTAAATGTGAACAAAAGTTCACTGATCTCTCTATCCTGTGCTATCATCTCCCCTGGAAACAGTCTTCTTCCCAAGGAGGAAGTGGAAGAGGTCACCCCAGCCCTCCAGTTGGAACCTGACTATTTCTGGGCATGACAACAGTTCATCTGGTGACCAGCAGAGACAGTGATTTACAGTACCTGGTAAACCTGACCAGCCCTGGAAAAGCCCTCTGGTCCATAAATGTCTCACACACACAAGCACCACATGAGACAGAGGAAGTTAGCAAGAAGGAGTGAGTAAGGATATCAAATGTCATCAATCAGATCCCCTCAACTTTCTCTACTGTATTCTAAGAGAAACTCCTGTGGAAGCTAGCTTCCGTTCTCCAGTCCCGCCCCAGTCTGCCTTCAGGCTGCAGGCATATTCTAAGGGGTTCTAGAGATGGCCAAACCCTCACGCCCTTCCAGCACCTCGAGCTGCTTCTGCCCCAGCAGGTCTGTGTCAGGGAGCGAGAGGAAGCAGGGCGAGGGTGAGGTGTCAGAGGCCAGAGATGGCCATGTAAACCCCAGACACCTGCCAGGGCCCTGAACCTGCGTCAGAGCCTGACTCCATCGAAAGGAAAGAAAGCAAGTGCACCACAACCAAATCACAGTGGCCAATGTGGAAAATATCACTCTGCCACAGGCCGTTGGCTCTGGGGAAAATTCTGCCGATGCACCACGTTGAGATTCAGTGCTGTTTACTTTCTATGGTTGCCGAGCCTGGGGTTTTTTTCTTACTCTTTTTCTACTTGAAAGGTGGCACGTATTTTCCTCTCACTGCAGTGGAGGGGGCTGCTGTTCCATGCCTTTGGAAGCCACAACCAGAGAAAGGGGCTGACCAGCACCTGTGATGATCAGGGGTCCTGCTTTTCTTCTGGGGTACTGAAAGGATGATAGGAGGGGAAGACCAAACCCCTTTCATATTTTTACTTTCTTCTTTTCTTAATTTTATTGGAGTATAGCAAAGTGATTTAATTATACATTTACATATACTCATTCTTTTTCAGATTCTTTTCCCAGCATTTTTTCAAATTGAGCTATAATTGACACATAACTTCATACTAATTTCAGGTGCAATGGTGTTTAAAAAAAATTTTTTTAATTATTAAAGCTACTTTGTTTATCTCAGTATGGTGATGGGGTAAAGAAATGAACTGACTAGTACAAACTTCTAATTCTCATTCTGCCACTCAGGCAGATTCTTTACAGTTTCTGAGTTTCAGTTTCCTCATCTGCAAAAGGAAAGGATTAATATGGAATTCAACTGGAAAGTAAACTCCAAAATCCCTGCCAGTTCTAATAGTGCTAAGCATTTACAGTCAAGTCTCAACTCTACACAGCCTGGCTATCTGACTTCAAGCAAGTTATCTAACCTCTCGAAGCCATAGTTTCTTCATTTGTAAAACTGCAGCAAGAACCCTAGCCTGGCCTCCCTCCTAGGGTGGCTGGGAGGACCAAGTGATAGCATACCTGTAAGGGCACTTGGGACACGACTGAGCAGCAAAGCACAGCACACACGCTCTAGATACATGCAGACTGTATAATTTCCACTTACCAAGGCAAACAGCAATGGAAGGTTTTGGTTATCTGCCCCGCTTGGTGCTCCATGAAGCTAGCAATAGGATGATAGAAACCAGAAGGGTAGGTTTGTTGGACTGAAAAAAATTTTCTGACCAACAAGATCATGGACACTATGAAATCTTTTCTGAAAGACTTTAGGAATAGAGAAGGAGTTTGGTGTTTGGTCATGTCTTGGAGGCAAGGAGCCAGACTGGATGACTCCTACTTCTTCTTCAGCGTAAGGATTTTTAAGAGTTAGGCTGGGAAAATCATCTACACGGACAATAGCCCTTTGGATTTGAACTAAACCAATTCTGATCTCTACCGCTCACTGGTAGAGCTAAGAGGTAAGCCTCTTTGGGAGAGGCTTCCTGGAAGATGCTTAGAGAGGCTGTTGACTGCATGGAAGATGCTTTCTGAAGCACTGGGTTGGGAGGGTGGGTGGAGTGGGAGTGAATGCAATTTAGAAGGAATGTAGAGGAATAGTTTAATAGTTTCCTAAGAGGGAAGTTCAGGAAGCAGGTATGGCTACTTTGAGAACATTCTTGCTCTTGTAAGAATCTACATGGTATAGTTTTTATTAAGGTCTAAGTTTCAAGGTCAAGTTTGGGCTCACAATTCTGCCTCCATCACTGTGAACTCTCTGACCCAGGGTAAGGCTCATTTCATTCTTCTTTAAAGCCAGGTTGACAGGACTCGCCTGCTGGTCCAGGGGCTAAGACTCTGCTCTCCCAACGCAGGGGGCCTGGGTTCAGTCGCTGGCCAGGTGCAGGGTCACGTGCCACAAGTAAAGATTCCCAATGCCATGACAAAGATGGAAGATCCAAGGTGCCACAGTGAAGACCCAGCGTAGCCAAACAAACAAATAATTTTTTAAAAATAAATAAATAAAATAGGATTGAGAATTTGATTAAACTTTTGAGGTGGTTGTGAAATTTAAAATGAAATAATTTTGATGAAATTCCTGGCACAAAATAAGGAATCAAAGAATAATAAAGGAAAACCAATGAGGGCAGGCCACAGTCAACTGTGGGCATCAGCAGGGCTCCAAGGGCTCTTTCCCTCGGGTCAGGCTATGTCAAGTCCATTGCACATGGTAGACACATAGGACATGGCACCAGACAGTTCGCATCAGTTAGTCACAGGAGAGCTGCAGAGAGTCACACGCCCATACACGCTCACAAGCACACACTCACATTCACAACAGATTGGATTGCTCAAACTTCCCATCTCAGATCAAGAAGATGAATAAGAAGTCTGCAGACCAGTGTGTTTCCCCAGCCATGTCACAAGAAGGAAGGTCCTTGGCATCCCTGGGAACCCTGGGTAGAGGGGATTTTAGAAGGAAGCTCTTTGAAAAACTCAAATCCCCATGGCTGTAATGTGGCCTAGAAAGGAAAGTGAGGTCTGACAGACTGTCACACAGGGCACTGGTAAGGCTAAAACCCAGGAAAGGGCTGTGGGACTTGGAGGTTTGGGACCTAGTGAGGGAGGAGACACATCTAGGTCCAACTCCTGCTGTTGGTTCTGGGAAAAGCCAGCAGGGCCTCCCTCCTTGGGTCAAGGATAAGACCACAAAGGGGCTAACTCTTCCATATCCTTGGCTATTTTGTGGCCTTAAAGTATTTCAACCTATGGGCAGGCATCTTTGATCTTCTGCAAGGGAGGAGTCTCCTCATTTCACAGAGACAGAAATTGAAGCTCAGTGAAGTTGGAAGACATCTCCAAAGCCACACAGAAGAAAAGCTAAAACTCAAATGGGTCACCTTCTCCTGGGCCCAGATCTTTGCCATTTGAGAATCTTAAACTCATCTGCTAGCCAAAATGAGCAAAGTATTTTGCTAGATTATTCAAGCTGGATTTTCTCCTCCCTATCCCTGGCATGTGTCAACATGGGTCCCAGCCCCAAGGACAAAACACAAACATAGATACACACAGAAAGGTGGTGTATGTATTCACAACTCGAGGTGGTGGTACCAAGGGTGGCCATGTATGGTCATAAGCAGTGGCTTCCCTGGTGGCTCAGGGGTTAAGAATCCACGTGCCAGAGCAGGAGAAGCGGGTTCAATCCCTGGGTCGGGAAGACCCCCTGGAGAAGGAAATGGCAACCCACCCCAATACCTGCTCCAGTATTCTTGCCTGGAGAATCCCATGGACAGAGGAGACTGGCGGGCTCCAGTTCATGGGGTCTCAAAGAGCTGGACACAACTTAGCAACTAAACGACAACAACAAAAGCAGTAGAGAATTTAAAGGAAATAAAGAGAGAGAGAGGAAGGGAGTTTAGTGGGACTGGATTGGTAAAGAAAGGCTCATGGAAGAGATGGCTCTGGAAGATTCAGTTGGATGAAAGTGGGGAGGGGTGCAGTCATTGCAGACCAGTAAAGCCATGAATGGAAGCCAGATGCTGAGAGAAAACAGGGCATCTCTAACAACAGGCTTCTTTGTTTTTCCCAGAGACCATGTGCAGAAAATCTGCAGGAAAGAAGGCTGCAAAGGCCTTCTTGGAAGTGTGAATGCCAAGCTTGGGTGGCTAGGGTCTGTTCTGAAGGACCTGGGCAGCCATTGATGGTTCCTGAAAATGGGAGTTTGGTGGTGATCGTGATGCATTAGGGAGATGAGCCTGTAAAAATTTTTCTGGAAAAATCAAAAATGACATCAATAACTCCATCTGTTCTCTTGGCAGCCTGGGGTTGATCAGGAACGATCAACATAAAGGGTTAAGTTGCTTGTCCTTAGCACGGTAATAGCAGTAACTACCACCTGTAGCTGAACCCACATGTGGCCTTTAGCTCAGCACACCGTCATGGGGTCCGTGTGATGGGCAGCAGCCTCACCCTTTCTGCAGCCCTAGATCTCAGCTGCAGTGGCCCCAGCAGCCTCAACCCCAGCTTTCCCACCACAGCAGCCCGTGCGGGAGCAAACTTGGGCTCCCCGTGGCCTGTCACATGCCACCAGCTCCTCCTTCTCACCTCCAGTTTACTCTAAACCCTCTGCTTTTACCTGAAATGAAACAGAAGCCCCAGCTGTGGTCATAGTGACCAGAAGCTCTCACACGCTACTCCCCAGTGTGTCTCCCTCCACCGAAGGCCCTCCCTAGTCCTGGCACTCCCCACCCCGCCCCCCCGCCTGCCCTGTTCCACTAGCACCACTGTCTGGATATTCAGAGTCATTTCAAGAGGCCCAGAAGGGAAAGCGAAATTGTGGGAGTATCACCAGTCACAGCTGTCCTGGTAGTCATGGGGCGGGAGGTATAGCAGGACTATACAGAAGCCTTGGACTGACCGCCAGGTAATGGCCCTGAAGCATGCACTATGGGCCAGGCACTGTGACAAGCTTTGATGCCACTTTCTTCTCATGACCAGGAGATGGGTATTACTATTTCTTCCATCTCACAGATATGACAGGGCTTCCTTGGAAGACATGTAGGCTGGGGCTGGATTTCAGTGGCAGAGATGCCAGGCCAGTGTACCTATAACATCTCATTGAGGATATCCAATTGTCCCTTGCCTTCTATGTGCCCAGCCCCAAGTCTGCATCGCCATCCCTCCCAGACACACAGTGCACCTGGCAGCCCCTTTGACTAGGTGCATGTTTGTGCTTTTCGGTGCAGGTCAGCTTTTGGCCTAGACATAGTTGTTTGTAAGTCACTTTTTTGGAACAATGTCATCACAGAAACTCATTTTTCAAATGCTGATTAGTTCTTGGCCTACTATGTAGCTGTATTATACTATAAATCACACCAACCTCAGCTCAGGTTCTTGGGAGCTAGTGTCCACAAGACTGACAAGAAAGAGTCTTTCTACTATTGGATATATGATCAGCCTCGGGCAGTATTTGGGGGCTTTCCCCACAGCTCCGCAGGTGAAGAATCCACCTGCAATGCAAGAGACAAAGAAGACACAAATTTGATCCCTAGGTGAGGAGGATCCTCTGGAGGAGGGTCTGGCAACCCACTCCAATATTCTTGCTTGAAAAATCCCATGGACAGGGAAGCCTGGTGGGCTACAGTCCAAAGGGTCACAAAGAGTGACTGAGAGACTGAGTGACTGAGCGTGCACGCACAGGCAACATTTGAAACAGACTCGGTTGTCTTGGGTCTCACCCCTGACACTCTGCTCCCTCACCCTGAGACCCCGTCCTGGGAGGTTCCTGTTATTCTCCCCTCTGAGGCCACCCTCACTTGAAACTGCTTGGCTGAAACCCCTGCCTTCTGCCCTGCTTGACCCTGGTTTCCCAGGTGACCTTCGGTCTTGATCAACCCACCACAGCTCACGACCCAGCTGCACACAGAGCCCAGCCACCAGGGTCAGCACCCTTAACCGCTCGGCTCCTTCCCCACGGCCGTTTCCCGGCCCTGAATCTGCCCCAGAGGCCCTCAGAGGAACTGGTCACTTCATTAAAGAGGACTCAGAAGCAGAATCCCAGAGTAAGGCGCTCCTGACTTCAGAAGGGCCAGAACGAATGTGTGGACGCCATCTGAGTTTGTAGAAATGGGCATTCCTAGGTTGGGGTGGCCTGCTGTCCCTTGGCCCTATCCGCGTGTTTCTGACCAATGGATCTTTGCTTCTCTGCTCCGTGGAGCTGCCTTCATTGGCTCCGTGAGTCCGCCGCGTCGGAGCCTGCACGAGGTGAGTGTTCCTCCGCAGAGGTTTCCACCATGGTNAAAAATGGGCCCCATCATCCTGGGCCCCTGTGTAAAATGAAAATGTTCTACAGTTGTTAAGAATTTCAAGACAGTGACAGCAGAGCAAAGCATGGGCCCTTGAGTGACTACACAAGTCACATGACTTGCTCAGACACGGTACGTTTGAGGTGTCAGCCATTCAGGGGAATTTGAGTAAACTGAATCTCGCGAGAAGGACAGCCTTGGAGCTGAAGGGATCCATCTGTGCCCCAGGCTCAGGAACTCACTTGTTATTCCAGGTGGTCATGCAGACTGAGCAGAGACAGCTGTATTCTCTGGGTTGCAGGGTCTCCGACACCTTGTGTCCTGGCCCCTGTAGCCAAATTTCTCACATGAGAAATTACAGAACACAGTGTCCGTCCCCTAAGGAAAATCCAAATTGCTTGATCTGGCGCCACCGTTGCACAAAGGGGAATTCCACGTTGGCTGTCCAAAGATCAGCCCTTCCGCTGTGGTTTGCAGCGTCTGCCGGCCTAGGTCCTCAGAAGGGCGCCCACTCTGGTTTGCATAACCCTTGCTAGATTCAGTCGAGGGGCCAGCCCCAACTGGGGCTCCTTTTAAAGCTCTGACCCACCAGGTCTTTATTCTGAAGCACCTCAACCACAAGGTCAAAGTCACAGGCAGAGCCCTATCCCCTTGGGGGCCCCCCTCCCCCACCCTGCTGCCGCTGCACGTGGAGGCTGTGAAGCCATAGCCTGTGTTCTGGACTGGGCCTGTTGCCGCACAGCCCCTGAGGAACCAATGGTTCAGGGAGCCGAGGGGGGTTATTCAAGGGAATACTAGAAATTTCACGCTGGGGAAACTGTGGTACGTTCTAGATGTCCTGAAGAAGAAGAAATGAAACTCCATTATCAGCCTTGAAGTAATAGCTGCGAATGAGCAAGCAGGGGCCAAGCCCTGAGGGGTTCTTTGTGGAGGTCGTCAGCCCCCTGGTTCCGGGTGGGCACCCTCCTACTTTCCCTGCTTTCATCACTGACCTGCCTGCTACTGTCGTGGTGACCCTGTTGACAGGCACACTGGCTGAACCCTGAGTCCAGCAAACCGAGATTCCACAAGGCAGGCCCACGTGGCTCCCCATCTGTTTTCCACTCTTGGGACAGAATTGTTACAAGGCACAGGGCAATTCTACCAAGAAGGTGGTCCTTTTGCTGAGCATGAGGGTGGCCATGAGATGATTCCTTCTAAGCCCTTGTACACTCTAGACTGCCCCCTCCAAAATCTATCCACATTTTGTCTGCCTAGAGTCCTCTGTAGCTAAAGTGTTGAAATGCATGAATGGAACATTCCAGAAAAATTATTAGGGCCTTTGATCTCTACCCATGTCCCTCGTCCCTGACATCTTAAAATAACATGTAGGAAAGCAAGATGGCAGAAAAGGCTGGTTCTGGTGACATTTGGGTGCTGTGCTAGCTTTGGACAATCTGCCTCTGAACTTCTTATCAATGGAGACCAAAAAATAATATCCCTTTCCTTTTAAAGCTTTGGTGAGTCAGGCTGTCTTTCCTTTGTAGCTGAATACTGACATTAGGGAATATTTTGGAGCAGAGGGAGAAGAAAGAGGCATTTCCCCTCCCACACGTTCCTCTGATTTCCCAGTTAGTCTGCAAGGGAAAAGATTCGCTTAAATTCTATCTAATGAGCACACATCAGACATCTGCTGTGAGTCTAGACTTGAGGGGTAACTGGGCTCAGGTCATTTGCTCTCAAGGAGCCCACAGTCTAATAAGTGGCACCTGTGTTGTCTTGGGAGCCACAGGCTGAATGTGTCCAGACTGAGGCACCGTCCAGCCACAGGGATCTGCTCACTCGTTTCCTCCCCTGCTCGGGCTCTTCTCTGGGCTGGAAAGGCCAGCCCAAATTGAATATGCAGACCGCTGACATTTATTTATGTCTCATCTATGTGACCCTGTGAGTTTGGGACTTTTTCCAGTGGACTGTAATGCCTTTTCAGATGAATGATACCTTCACGGTCTTGAGACATGGGTGTCATCTTTATTGTTCTTACTGTTTGGTCAATATATAAGCAGAGGAACTTAACTTTTCCCAAATGTGCATACCTCTTCTCGTCTATCATCTTGACACGTCGGTTCGATGAGATATATGGATAGGGAAGATATTGTTGTCTCCATTTGTTAATTAAGTAATTGCATCAGGGAGATTGCCTAAATGGTCTCTGAACATTCAGACTGAAAATTTTGAGAGGAGAGAGGACAACAGTTTCAAATCAATGAAGATCAACAGTTCAACAAATGACTTGAAGTAATTGGCAGCTGCTGCTGCTAAGTTGCTTCAGTCATGTCTGACTCTGTGTGACCCCATAAACGGCAGCCCACCAGTCTCCCCCGACCCCCGGATTCTCTAGGCAAGAACACTGGAGTGGGTTGCCATTTCCTTCTCCAATGCATGAAAGTGAAAAGTGAAAGGGAAGTCGCTCAGTTGTGTCCAACTCTCAGAGACCCCATGGACTGCAGCCTACCAGGCTCCTCCGTCCATGGGATTTTCCAGGCAAGAGTACTGGAGTGGGGTGCCATTGCCTTCTCCAGAAGTAATCAGCAACACATTCCAAAACAAAGAAGGCAGAAGCTTACCCTCACCCTACCTAATGGATTATAGAAGAAAGAAAGATAGAAATGGCTCTTTCCTCCTCCTTTCACCTGCCATTGCATGCACATGTACGTGTCCATGTCTGCGTGAGTGTGTCTTTAATATTTGAAATTATAAGAAGAAAGTGGAAGAGACTCAGCCTGCCTTCCTGAGTTGCTGTCCCTGTTTCTCTGAGTGCTTGCCTGTGTCTAGACCTGCCCAGGCCCAGGCTCCTCCAGCCCCGTTCTGGGCTCACAGGATACTCTCCTATGCCCATCCCGACACAGGAAAAAGGAAGCTATGTGCCTAGCACATTCCACAGTCCAGACCCTGTACTTGGCACCAGGTATATAGGATAACGAAACAGTACCGGGTCTCGGAGAGCTCACACTGACTAGAAGAGGCAGTGGGGTACCCGGATGATAGTATCAGTTATTGTCGATTGAGTAGCGTAGAGGGGACAGGGCACGGTGGCAAACTGGGTAAGAGGGGCTCTGCACCACCTGGGTCCAGAAGTAGGGCCTCTGGCCTGAGGGATCTGCCAGGCTGAGTCTGCACCCCGAACACCCATCTCAGAGAAAGATTAGCCCTGTGGGCTAAAGCAGACACAACCCAGAAAACCCAGGAGCCAAGAGGTGAGGGGCAGGGCAGAAGGGGTGCAAAACCCAGCCCCTGACCCCTTCGCTCTTTCTCCTAGTGGCCACAGTCAGAACTCTTAGCTAAGCCCAGTGTAAATATGGCAGGAGCAGCAATTCCTGAGTCAGTTCTACACCTGTATAATTTTTTAATTTTATTAAAGTATTAGTCAGTGTATAATGTGTTAATTTATGCTATACTACAAATTAATTATACATACATATATATATTCTTATTCATTTTATTTTCCATTATGGTTTATCACTGGATATGGAATATAGTTTCATGCCTATTTCTAAAGTTTCTCTCTCCTTTCATGAGTCTTAGATTTCTGCCTTGACATTCCCCAAAGGGTGGGAAGCGAGGCTACAGCCCACTGCTCCTGCCCCATGAGGGACAGCGTGGGCCTGGACCCTCTCCCTGCTTCCTGCCCCCGCCCGCTCACAACAGCCTCGGTACATTCGCTCTCTTTGTCTGGTGCAGTGAGTTTCTTTAATGGGGAAGTCTCAGAACCCAGGGCCACCAATGCTGATGCAGGAAGGCAAGGAAACAACAGAAACGCTGGAGACACCCTACGTCTGGATCCATCAGGTGCCTCCCTGATCCCCTGCACATGTGAAGCCCAACGGCCCCCCAGCAGGCAGGAGGCAGGTACTGCTGTGCCCTCAGGATGGACAGAAAACAGGCAGAGGAGGGTCACGTGACTTGCCCGGGTTTAAAGCCTGGCGGAGCCCAGGCCTCCTGGCTGCTGGATCTGAGTTCTTCACGGGAGAGGCGGGCAGAAGCCCCTGCAGAAGGAGGAGTCAAGGCACAATCTCCACCCTTTCCTTCTAGTGGTAGAGCAACATTCCTCACTACTTCTGGCTTACTCCACCCCTGTGCGCGTGCACACACACACACACATATGAACATGCAAATCCAACAAAAGACAACTAAGGTTTCTTTGGAAGGAAAAGGGATAGGGAAGAGGGGAGAAAGAGACCTCATATCCAGCCTCCATAGCATCTCAACTTATTTTCCTTGTTACTTCTGCTTCTTTCTCCCCATTTTTCAAGTGTGAGTCTCCAGCCAAAGCAGTTCACAACCAAGAAACCTAATACCTAAAAAGGCAAAGTTTCCATTCTGCACCCTGGGGCCAGTGTAGACTAGGGAATAGTTGGCCTGAATGTCAGGCAGACCTAAGTGCAGAGGTGCCTGACACCTCTGGGTCTCGACTAGTTCACTGCGCAGTGGCGACGAGGGTCACGGTGACTGGAGGCACAGCTTCCAGTGAGCATGGACTACTCTTCCCAACTCCCCCTGAGGATGGGGCAGCGGAGGGGGTTAGAAGCATAGATCTGAGCGTCTACATGAACCCAGGGCCAGCGAAGGAATCTGGAACACACTCCATGCCCCTGACTGTCCCCTGGGAAGCTGGCCACTTTGAGGAGTAGTCCTGGAACATAAAAGAACCAGAAGGCAGCTTTGAGGACATTTAGCTCACATNCCCCCTGAGGATGGGGCAGCGGAGGGGGTTAGAAGCATAGATCTGAGCGTCTACATGAACCCAGGGCCAGCGAAGGAATCTGGAACACACTCCATGCCCCTGACTGTCCCCTGGGAAGCTGGCCACTTTGAGGAGTAGTCCTGGAACATAAAAGAACCAGAAGGCAGCTTTGAGGACATTTAGCTCACATCTTTGTTTTCATTTGGGGAAACTGAGGCCTGGAGAGTTGAGGTAAGTTCCCAACCCAGCAAGAAGCAGCCCTGAATATCAACCCAGGTTGAGGAGTTGATACTATTTCCTAATCACATTGTATCCTGGAATGGCCAATTTGCCCTCGTCACTGTGCTCTAGAGACACGTGAATGGAACCCACAACTGTGGGTCCCTGCGTACAGAACAGCTGTTCACCCCAGGAAATCGACTTTTTTTTTTTTAATTAAGAGAAGTTGAACATTATCTTAAAAGGGAGAGAGAGGTAGTTTCTCCTAAAAATAGCCATATGCAGAAGTTCATTTTTCACCCATCTCTTTTGCTTACGATGCAATATTTAAAAACTTTTGAGTAAGAGGTTCACCAGATGCAAAGCTGGAGAGGTCTAGGGAAGGGAGGGGCAAAGAAACCTTTGCCAGGAAATCTGTGACATTGTGGCTTTTTGTGAATGGGAGGCCTCACACAATATAAAAGGGGGCACATTAGGTGAAGGTCTACACAACAGGGGCTTGCTCTTGCAAAACCAAACCACAAGTCCGACTCAACGAAGAAGACAGAGCTCCACCATGCCCAGCAGCTCAGCCCTGCTCTGTTGCCTAGTCTTCCTGGCTGGGGTGGCAGCCAGCCGAGATGCGAGCACCCCGTCTGACAGCAGCTGTACCCACTTCCCAGCCAGCCTGCCCCACATGCTGCGGGAGCTCCGAGCTGCCTTCGGCAGAGTGAAGACTTTCTTTGTGAGTATAAAGCCCTCCTGTCCTTCCTTTCTCCCTCAGGACGGCAGGAAGAGCCATTCTGCAGGCACTCACAAGAGCCTCCATTTCCCTCACCTCCACCCTCCGCACCCATTCCCCTCGAAGCTGAAATTCTTAAGAGTCCCTGGTCAAACTGTGGGTTCAGTGAGTTAATCTGAGCTCTGGTGATGCAGCAGATTGTGCAAGAAAAGTTGTCTTTAAAAATGTAGAGGCACTATCTAGCCTATGCTAGGAAGTCTGTAAAGGATTCCTCTGGAGCGCAATACCTCGTTGGCTGGGAGAGATCTGATTGGAGTGAAGATGTTCCCCAAACCCCGTGGCAGGGATACAAAAGTTGCCTCAGCTTGGAGGGCTTCCAGAACCTGAAAGGCAGATGGTTGTGGGTAGCGCATACAGGGGGAGACCTGCAGGAGAAGATGCTTGCCACTCCCAGGGAACGGTCAGTGCTGCAGCTTCGCATGTTGGCAGGGAAGAGACAGCAAAGCAGAGGGTGCTGAGGGCTTGGCAATGAGGGTCCCTGCACACGTGACCCGGCTCTACAGAAAGAAGCCTGGGACCCAGGCAGGCTTCTGCCTTGCCTCCAAAATCAGCCAGGTTTTTAAAAGAACTTGATCCCCTGAGGAAGGACCTGGTTTAACTAAGGGCTTCAGCGCTGTTGAGTGTCCTGTTTCAAAAGCTCTCCTTTCCCTTTTGGAGACAAGGCTGTGTTGATTAAAAATCAAAAAGTCTCTCAATAAAAGGATATCAGAAAGACAGGCATTCTCAGCATTGCTCCAAACCTTGAGTTCACTCTCCTTGTGTTCTTGCAGCAAATGAAGGACCAACTGGACAGCTTGCTGTTGACCCAATCTCTGCTGGATGACTTTAAGGTGAGGGCTGGGGTGAGTGCATTTGACGGGGACAGGGAGCGTGCGGTGTGCCTAAGGGAGGCTCTGCTTCTTCGCCTGCAGGGAGCTGAGTCTGCTTCCTTCACTTCAAAAAAAGGAGAAGTGGGAAGATCTTAACTCAGCACATAGCCAGGGGGAGGCAGGGGGTTGGGTGTTGCCAAGGGCTTCGTTCCAGGGGGAGGTGGCCACTGAACGAGGTCCCTGGGGAACAAAGCCATCCTCTCAGGCAGTGTAGCCCTTCCTCCCGGGTCACCACCCCCTTGGCTTCCACCCTCAGGGTTACCTGGGTTGCCAAGCCTTGTCAGAAATGATCCAGTTTTACCTGGAGGAGGTGATGCCACAGGCTGAGAACCATGGGCCTGACATCAAGGAGCACGTGAACTCACTTGGGGAGAAGCTGAAGACCCTCCGGCTGCGGCTGCGACGCTGTGTGAGTAGCAGGCTGGCTCTGGCTCTGGCTTCTCTGGGCTTGTCCTGAGACCTCCTCTTCGAGCCCTGCTCTCCCCCGGAGACCCCGGGACACCGGCCGGCGGGTACCCTGCCTCTCCGGAGCCCCAAGCCTGGCTCTGCTCTCTCAGAGCCGCGGGTGGGGGTGGCTGCTGAATGCTTACAAGTGAAGATTTGCAATAGCTTTCCTGTTTTTTGTGAGTCATTCGTGGGTTATTAGCCAGTCCCCAGTCTCGACGTGAAAGGGGCCTAGAGCTTCAGCCAGGGCTCCCTTGTCCCTGGGGACCGAGGCCCTGGGCCCCAGGGGAGCAGGCAGAGATGGAGGGCCTGGGAGAGGGAAAGCCCCTCCTCTTCTTCTCAACCTTTTGAAAGCAGAGCTTCAGGTGGGGCCCGGCTGACTGCCAGGATTGTCCTGGCATTTTAGAAGGGCTAGGGGTCTCCTTGGACCCAGGCTAGTGTCTGCAAATAACCCCCCAGGATTACTGATCCCTCCAACTACAGTGATACCCTCCCCACCGGTTTCCTCTGTTCCCTCGCCAATGTTGAGAAATCAGTTGGGCTCTATTTGCACGACAGCACTAAGTAAGGGGGTTGGCTGGCAGGGCTGACCCTGTGTCTCTGCTCTACGAGGCACTTAGAAATGGTCCTTGTGGCTGGGACCAAGGAGGGGGACAGGCCAGAAGAGGGACAGGATGGAAGAAGGGCTGGCTCAGCCGTCTGGTTGGCACTGGGATGCGCCCGGAAGGAAACTCCAAGACGGAGGTGTTGATGCAGCCTTGTTAACGGTGGGGAGGAGCTCCTAGAGACTCACATGCTGCCTGGCCCCTGCCTTGCTGTGCTTCTTCTCTGCCTGGTGGGGAAGCGTGCCCAGGCTCAGTCCTCTCCGAGCTGCAGGGTGGGCCTTCAAGATGAGCTGGCCTCCTCCTGCTCCCAGGCTGTCTCCCAAGTACGTTGCATCCGGGGCCGGGCGCCAATGTTGCTCATACTCTCTCCTTTTCCACAGCATCGTTTTCTGCCCTGTGAAAACAAGAGCAAGGCAGTGGAGCAGGTGAAGAGAGTCTTCAGTAAGGTGAGCCTGGGCTGCTGGCAGAGAGGGCCTGAGGACCGTGGCCTCCGTCCACTCCCAAAGGGGTGGAGGTGGGCAGGTGCTCAGCAGGCTCTGAACTTTGCCCAGAGGGAGTGTGGGAACCCGGCAAGTGGGGTGACCTCTTCATCCAGTGAGGGGCTGCCACCTCAGTTATATTTGTTTTCTGTGAAGTGTCTTTGGGGCTTTCTAAATGACTACTCCCTGCTTTCGCAGGCCTGCCAGTTGGGCCGGCCCGCCAGCTGTGAACACAGTGAGCGGGGTGCTGGGGAGAGTGACTGAGGAAACAGAAAGTAGCTTGTTGGGATCCAGCCTGAAGCCACACGTGCAGGAAGCTGACACGTGAACGTGCACTTAGAAACACACCCAGGGGTGCAGCCTGAGCGCCCCTGAGCCCAGAGCAGGAAGCAGAACTCTCCTTACCTGACTTGACCCCTCTTTCCACCCGCCAGTCACATACAAGGTGCCTGAGAATCTCAGCTCTCAAATGAAGTGGGCTTTCTCATTTCCAACTGTCCATGAGCTCTTCTACCCCATTTTCCAGAAGCCGTGGGGCCTATGTCCTCCTCGTGGGTGGGGGAAGACCCTGGGCAGGTTCCAGCATCAGGGGCCATGAACCCCCCTGCAGTAGGTCAGAGCAACGGGGCTGGGCCTGCTCACTCCACGGGTAGGGGAACACAAACAGGAACAAGGCTCCCTTTCTCTCTCTCTCTCTCTCATTGTCTTTCTTTCAAAGTGGTTCCGCTAATGTGTTTTCATCAGATATTGAATAAGCGTCATGTGAGCACATGACCTTTAAAATTGCTGGAAAACCACCGTTTGAAAAACTGCACTTTGCAAAGTGAACGTTCCTCTTGCTGCCCACTGGGCAAGGTCCAGGCCAACTCATAGCCTTTGCTGACAGTCGGGTATCTCTCCAGAAGCCCAGAGTCTGTCCTTCATCTCCCAATGCAAGCAAGCTAGTGCAGCCTCTGGGTCCAGGGTTATGACCATCCCAGCAGGGACCCACTCACTTGCTCAGAGGGAGTTTTCACTGAACACATCTTCTCTCCCCACACAGCTCCAAGAGAGGGGTGTCTACAAAGCCATGAGTGAGTTTGACATCTTCATCAACTACATAGAAACCTACATGACTATGAAGATGGAAAACTGAAGCATTCTAGGGAAGAAGACCTCCAGGATGGTGACTCTACTGGACTCCCTGACATAAATGGAAGACCTCTGAAATCCAATCCAGGGTTCTGGGAGAGCAGAGCCAGCTCCCTGGAGACCTCTACTGTGCCTCTCCCCTAGAGTATTTATTACCTCTGATACCTCAGCTCCCACTTCTATTTATTTACTGAGCTTCTCTGTGAGTTATTTAGGAAGAAGCCAAATATTATACTTTTTTTCAATATTTATTAATTTCATCTGTGTTTAAGCTGTTTCCATAGGGTGAAACCCTATGGTATTTTAGTGTTTAAAAAGAAATGGTAAGTTATATAAAGAAATGTTCCTTGTGGAGCCAGCTGCAGTTTCCATTCCAAGCCTAACCATGCTTGCCAGCTGTTGGGCTGTTTTCCCTGACCGCCCTCTAATTTCTCTTGTCCCTGGACCCACCCGGGTCCCTGGGCTCCCCGAGTGTTATCAAGACTCCTATGCTCTTAGGAAGAGAAACCAGGGAGCCACTTTGACGATTAATATTCCAGTGGCTCTGAGGGATTCCCCTGACCTCATTCCCCAACCACTTCATTCTTGAAAGCTGTGGTCAGCTTGTTATTTATAACAACCTAAAATTGGTTCTAATAGAACTCAGTTTGAACTAGAAGCAACTCAATTCCTCTGGGAATGTTACATTGTTTGTCTGTCTTCATAGCAGATTTTAATTTTGAATAAGTAAATGAGTCATTAAAACCATGTTATGGTGTCAGTTGACTTCTGTCTGGCTAAAAATGTTCCCTCAAAGTTTCCAAGATGGAGGAGAGTGGGTGAATGGATTCGGCATTCCAGGGAAAGAAAGCTGGATACCACCTTCCGGAAAAGGGAAGCCTCCAAACCTGATCGGGGAAAAGCGGCCACCCCTTCAAATGCCAAGAGCGAAGGCCACCATCGTCTTCACACAGACTCAATCCTTTAAAGAATCATCCTTCGTGGTCATGCTAATTTTCAAGGCTAAGGATGAGGTTCTGTACATACCAAAATTGAAAAGCTAGGCAGAGGAAGTTTTCCAGCGTTTTGGTTTGGGGGTTTTGGTGGGGTTTTGTTCATCTTGTTTTTTGTTATTCTTGTATGCTTCTTCAAGCTCCAAAGTTCCAGGGTGAATATTAACTTGCCCGGGTTATTGCGAGGATTAAAATAAAGGGCTACATGTCTCTGGACCCCAGGAGATGGTCCTAGCACACACAGTTGGCTGTCATTAGTATTCACAGCTAAAATCTTCTACCAAATTCTCCTTGAGCTGAGCTCTGAGGCAACAGGCTGGACCCAGTAGGGTGGAATATAAGCAAGGCGGCCAAGGATTCAAGCCGCTGTATTTCTGCTCTCTCCTTGAGCTGCCAGACAAACCTGAAATCGGCTTCAGACTGCGGTCTGCTGGGAGGGGCACGGTGGCTGGGGAAGCCCTGCTCAAAGCCCCATGACTCGAGGCAGAGGGGGGAAAGAAGGGCTGAGGAGCCCCAACCCCCCTCACTCTCTGCTCAGGCAGCCCTGGTCTGGGGCAGGGTGGGAGCCGAGCGGCTGTGGTCAGTTTTTCAGTAAAACCTGACTCACTCCGGTTAAAGTAACCATAGGAAGGAAGTGGGAAGCATCAAAGCTGAAATTCTGAGATGAAAGGTTAGGGTTGAGAACAGAGGCTAGCATTAAAGAGAATAAGATAATGTCGTTTGCAGCAACGTGCATGGACCTAGAGATTGTCATACTGAGTGAAGCAAGTCNGGTTAAAGTAACCATAGGAAGGAAGTGGGAAGCATCAAAGCTGAAATTCTGAGATGAAAGGTTAGGGTTGAGAACAGAGGCTAGCATTAAAGAGAATAAGATAATGTCGTTTGCAGCAACGTGCATGGACCTAGAGATTGTCATACTGAGTGAAGCAAGTCAGGCAGGGAAAGGGAAATATCTCACGACAATTCTTATAGGCTGAATCTAAAAAGAAATGACACAAACGAGCATGTTTACAAAACAGAAACAGTCTCGCAGACTTCGAGAATGGCTTATGGTTACCAGTGGGCAAGAATGGGGGGGAAGGGGTAGTTAGGGAGTTTGGCATGGATGTGTACACACTACTAAGCAGCAAGGACCTCCTGGGCAGCACGGGGAGCTCTGCTCGATGTTTATTGTCAGCCTGGATGGGAGGGGAGTCTGGGGGAGAATGGATACATGTGTATGTATGGCTGAGCTCCTTCAGTCACCTGCAACCATAACAACATTGTTACTCAGCCACGCGTCCATTCTAAATCATTTCTGTCCTGTCCGACTCTGTGTGACCCTATGGACTGTAGCCGGCCAGGCTCCTCTGTCCGTGGGCTTCTCCAGGCAAGAATACTGGAGTGGGTTGCCCTGCCCTCCTCCAGGGGATCTTCCCCACCCCGGGATCAAACCTGGGTCTCTTAGGTCTCCTGCATTGGCAGGCAGGTTCTTTCCGACCAGTGCCATCTGGGAATCCCTAATCAGCTATCCTCCGCTATAAAATAAAAAGTTAAAAAACAACCCAAAAAAGGATGGAGGCTAGCAGAAGACAATGGGAGAGGGAGGGAGGCACTCTATATTGAAAGGGAGAAGAAGCCTTGAGCCCCTCCGCTGGGAAAGTTCGGGTGGCTGGGCTCACTGGCAGGTAATGCACTCGAACTTTGGTTTGAGGTTGACACCTCACGTGAGGGAACTGGGCATCTGAAATCAACAGAAAGAAGCTCACCTAGAGAAGCCACACTGCTGATAAGATGCTGACAAAAAGTGTGACTTTTTGAGCACTTCTTTTGAGCCACTCCGTTCTAGGCACGCACAATGCTTACCAGTTACATTGGTGATATTTTGTTGCTGTTTTCTATAGGAAGAAACTGATGCTCAAGAATGTTGATCGGGCTGGGCCACAAGAGTGATGTGGAGCATGGACCAATGAGAACACCAGCACGAGACGCCTTTCCCTTTGTGCCAATTACCTGTCATTGCACCCTTTGCCCCCACGTGCATAGCAGCTCAGAACAACAAAGGTCAGTTCACAGTTTCTATAGGTCAGGAATCTTGGGACAGCAAGGGCCTCGAAGGAGGTTGTGGTCAAAATGACAGTTGGGGAAGCAGTCACTGGAAGTCTTGACTGGGGCTGGACAATGACATGCCCAGCAGCACACTCACAGTGCTGTCGGCAAGTGGCCTCAGGGCATCACTGACCACTGGCAGGTGGCCTCGGCTTCCTGCCCCATGAGCCGCTGCACACAGCTTCCTGAGCGTCTCCACTACACGGCAGCTGTCTCCCTGAGCCAATGATCCAAGGTGGGGGTGGGGGGGAGGACAGGGCGGGTCACGATACCATTTTGACCTAACCTCAGAAATCGCATACCACCACTTCTACCACATTCCATTTGTTAGAAGCACATCGTTAAGGATATTCCAGGGGAGAGGAATTAGACTCCATCTTTGGAAGGACAGAGCATCGGAGAATCTGTGGACATGTTTTAAAACTACTACACCCTTCTAAGAATTTAGAAGGAATTGCTTTGAACTATCCATCAGGCTTCTGGATTGTTAAGGGGAAGGAGGAGATTTGGACAGATATCAGAGTGCGTGGATAGGTCATCGTCAAGGATCCTACCCACTTCGGTCCTCTCTTACAGGTTCAATCTAATATAATTACTTCTCTGAGTCTCAGCGTCTCATCTGGAAAATGAGCAAAACTTGTTTTCCAGGTGTTGAGAACTGAATGTATTGCCTCAAAATGTATGTGTTAAAGCCCTAACCCCCAGTGTGATGGCATTTGGAGATGGGTCCTTTGGAAGGGAATTAGAGTTAGGTGAGGTCATAAGGATGGAGACTTCGTGATGAGATTAGTGTCCTAATAAGGAAAGGTGGCAGAGAGCTCATGCGTGTGTGGTCTCTGAGTATTCTCCCTCCTCCCAAGCACAAAGAAAGGAGATCGTGTGAGAAGAGGATGCGGGATGAAACCTTGTTTGCCAGCACCTTAATCTTGGACTTTCAGCCTTCAGAACTGAGAAAACTAATGTCTTTTGTTGAAGACAGTCAGTCTCTAGCACTTTGTCATGGCAGCTTGAGCTGACTAACGCACCAGGTGTGAAGTCAGAGTCAAGCGGAGTGTCAGGTATGAAGATGTCCGTGTGTTTTGAATGGACATGAGACGCAGAGATGAGGCTTGGATGGGGACTTTGCTTCCTATCTTAATTCTCTAAGAAGAGCAAACCTCCTCGCCTCCTCCCATGTCCGCCGGTCCCCTCACGGCAGAGGTTGGCTATCAGTGGAGAGTAAGACTCTGCTTGTCTGTGGTCCCAGCTGCCGAGGGGAGGAGGGTGGGCCCCGGGAGATCAGCTCCCCACATCTGTGATGACAGTGTGGTTACCATCTGAACAAAGGCAGAATCAGAGAGAAAGCAAGCATATTCTTCCACCCTGAGGGCGAGGCACAATCTGGAAGGAAGGGATGAGGTCAAAGAGGAGCAGAAAGAGGAAAGAGGAGGAGCAACCAGATGGCAGAGCCGCCCACTCGATGGCCTGTTTCCCCTCAAAACACTCCGCAAGGGGATTTGACTGTTGAACACGGGAACCCGCTCTAGGCCTGGGGCAAGTTAGGGAAAAGCATACATAACCCTACAAGGAAACAGGAGCTGGATCATAAGAACATACACCCAAAATTTTAAATGGCAGAAAGATCTTTGAACTCACATAAACTACAGAACTGGCTGCAGAATGAACCAGTCAACTCTGTATCTCAGAGTGGCCGGTGAGTCCCAGGTGGTATGGGTCCCAGGTGGTATGTGTCCCATTATTTAACACTCCTTTTAAGCACTAACTCACTTGATGGCTTTACGTACCTTGTCTGGGCCTCATTTTCCTCAATAATAAGATAAGGAACGAGGTCTGGACCAATGGTTTTGGACTGGGGCTGTTCATGTGGGTTCTTGAAGGCACTCATGGGCTGGAAGAGGATTGCCTTTGAATAACTTCCAAAATTTGAAGAAGTCTAGTGGGAATTGTACATCTGTCACCCCTACCTCCCATAAGTCTGTCCAGACTCCAAAAAAGCCATAGTACGTGTTTGACTAAAGTAATAGCCACTTTGTATGGAAAAACAGGTTACTTCTTGCTGATTGAAAGCTCTCTTTGGTAGTTATGTATCACACCTTTGGTAAACTATCAGAAAATGGAATTATTTCCTTAAAAACACATTTAACCCGTCAAAATAGTGTAAAACAGACTCTCTGAGGAAAACTGGTTCCAGCAGTCCAAAAGGTTTAAAACCAGTAAGTTCCCTCCTGCCGGGAGCCAGCGTGAGGAATCCCACCCGTGACAAGGTCACGTGGCAGGAGANTTTCCACGTAAACCAAGTTATTCAGCCTCTTTTCTCCATCTTAATTTTCTCACTATACTATTATTTCCTAACCTAGTCTTATATTTCTGAATAAATGAGTTTTTCCTCGCCGACGCCGTCCCCGCTTCGAATTCCCTGGACCTGCCGGGGTTGGACCCCGGCACCCTCCAAGCCCCGAGCTCCTAATCCCAGCGTCAGATTTTCAGCCAGCCAGACCCACTTCCACTTAAACCCTCCTCCAGGACATGCTCCTTTGTCTACAGGGTCTGCACAGGGGATTTTCCAAGCAGCTTCCCAGTGACCCGTGTACTGTCAATTGTTCCCCTCTCCAAGCAGGGCTGAGCACCCACAGAGCCCTGAGCTTCCAGAAGCTCGGCACTCTGGCTAGAGAGGATATGGGAATAACACAGACTACTCCTCATTCCACAGCACCTGGATGACGTGGGCAGGCTATGGAATCTGCTCAGTCTTGGCTGCAAGCCACATGACCTCCTTCAGTATTCTCTGTAATACAGAGAGAGCAATCATTCCTTCAAGGTGCTGTTGTCGTAAGTGAAAAAGGCGTGGACCCATGTAAAGCCCAGAGTAACTAATTAAAGCAGCTCCAGGCTTCCAGGGAGGTAAAGAATTCACCTGCCAACGCAGGAGACGCAGGCTGAATCCCTGGGTCAGGAAGATCCCCTGGAGTAGAAAATGGCAACCCTCTCCAGGATTCTTGCCTGGAAAATCCCATGGACAGAGGAGCCTGGCAGGCTGCAGTCCACCCGATCACAAAGAGTCAGACACGACTGAACAGCACAGCATGCTCTTTAGACATTTGGGAAAATGCTCACGTGAGAGATGGTAAGATCAGTGCTAACACCATGGACAAGAGCCAGACATCCCCTGTGTGCCGTTCACTAGACCTATACCTTGTATTATGGCACCTCCTTCCTCCCTACTCACCACTTCCAAGAGGAAAGCAAAATGAACCACTGAAGAAGAAAAAAGTGAGATGATGGTTTTTTCAGTGCTTGAAGTTGCACTCAGAAATACTTGGCTTGATAAAGTTAAAAAATATACATATGAATTACAGTCATGAGAATTGCGTAGGACCTAGGAGCCTGGAAGGCTGCAGTCCACGGGGTCACGAACAGTCAGACACGACTGAGCGACTTCACTTTCACTTTCCACTTTCATGCATTGGAGAAGGAAATGGCAGCCCACTCCAGTGTTCTTGTCTGGAGAATCCCAGGGATGGGGGAGCCTGGTGGGCTGCCATCTATGGGGTCGCACAGAGTCGGACACGACTGAAGCGACTTAGCATCAGCAGCAGTGGCTGTGAACTGCTTAACATAAACACCTAATTTCATTCAGAGCAGCAGTAGTTGCACATTTCATTAAATATAGATTAGATTAACTCTGTAGACAGCATCACCAGATTGCAACACTGAGCTTCGTTCATACATACTCATTACCCGCTGTTGTGACTTCCCTGCTAACAACCTGAAAAATGAGTCAGCCTACTGCCCTGCTTTTTCTTTTACCACTATTTAAGAAAAAAAAAAATTTTTTTTTCCCCAAGATCAAAAGGCCATTGTATAACAGAGCCTAGAGTTTGTCCCATATATACAACCTGGAATGGCATGTCTAGCTGAAGACATCTTCCTGGATTATGGGAGGGGGAGCGGGGGAGGGATATCATTTCCCCAACCGGCTCCTATGAAATCTCTCCACCAGGGTTTAATTAGTGACTGAACTTAGAATGCAGCATAAATAACTAATCAAGTCACCTTATAGAATAATTTCCACATATGGGGAACACATGTACACCCATGGCAGATTCATGTCAATGTATGGCAAAACCACTACAGTATTGTAAAGTAAGTAACCTGCAATGAAAATAAATAAATTTTTTAAACAAGAATAATTTCCACATACATAGGTGACAAAGATGAGGTTCAAATAAAAACAGGCAGACTGGGCTCCTCCTTGGGCTTTGCCTCAAATCAGAATTGTTATGAGGACCTGTTATGCTTTAAGTACTATGCTGAGGGCTGAAGAAAAAGACAGGGAGACAGACATGGAATCCAACTTCATGGATTTCATAGCTAGGGGTGGAAATAGACATTACAAAGTTAACAGCACAATTTTAGTATAATTGTGATGTCAGCTAAATGAGGAATAGGAACTTTTAAGAGAGCAGCTCACCTAGACTCAGGTTAGAGGGAGGCTTCCGTGGGAAGGTGACACTCACCTGGACGTGGAGAATGAGTAGGAACTGGCCAACAAAGGAGGTGATGAGATCGTTAGCAGGGAGAACCGCGTATTAGAGACCCCCTTCAGGGTGGGAAGGGGAGGGAGGCAGGAGCGAAGTGCAGGAGGGAGGGGACAGATGTATGCCTATGGCTGATTCATGCTGAGG
The DNA here is from genome assembly GCA_006410615.1 of Neotragus moschatus. NCBI lineage: Eukaryota > Metazoa > Chordata > Mammalia > Artiodactyla > Bovidae > Neotragus > Neotragus moschatus. The sequence goes on along the minus strand of SJYA01002182.1, from coordinate 585,344 downwards.
CTTGGCAGAAGCCAACTCAATACTGTAAAGTAATTAAACCAGTTAAAAAACAAACAAATGTAATTTTTTTAAGGCCGATGAATTGATGCTTTTGAACTGTGGTGTTGGAGAAGTCTTGAGAGTCCCTTGGACTTCAAGGAGATCCAACCAGTCCATTCTAAAGGAGATCAGCCCTGGGTATTCTTTGGCAGGAATGATGCTGAAGCTGAAGCTCCAGTACTTTGGCCACCTCATGCAAAGAGTTGACTCATTAGAAAAGACTCTGATGCTAGGAGGGATTGGGGGCAGGAGGAAAAGGGGACGACAGGATGAGATGGCTGGATGGCATCACTGACTTGATAGACGTGAGTCTGAGTGAACTCCGAGAGTTGGTGATGGACAGGGAGGCCTGGCGTGCTGTGATTCATGGGGTTGCAAAGAGTTGGACACGACTGAGCGACTGAACTGAACTGAACTGAACTGAAAGGCCCCTTAGAACTGAGAAGAATGGGAAGCAGGTGTCTCTGAAGCAAGGGTGATTTTACTGATAGCTGGACCGGGACCCTTTCAGGACCCTCTGCCCTCTCCATACCCTCTCATAATCTGAGGCTTGGAAGTAGGACAGAACTTAAACTGTTTAGGGAAATAAAAAATGAAGCCCGATAAGTGAGGGACATCATGCTTGAGGGAGAGAGATTTAAGATGAGCTTGAAGCAATGGGCAGGGGTAAATTTTCACACTTTAACCTAAGAGCAAAGGGAAGCTATTGAAGGCTATTAGGTAGAGAGAAAAATACGTATCTTCTGAACGAGACCACGTAGGGGCCATTTGCTAGCAATCCAGACAAGAGGAAATTGCAGTCTGGACTAAGGTGGTAAGAAACAGGAATTGAGAGAAGTGCGAGTGATCAGATATTCAGCAACTACCTAGATGAGAGTGGTGACGGCAGGTGATGACCAAAACAAACCCCAGATTTCTAACTTGAACATCTGGGTGGAGAAGAAGCCGGTTTGCAGAGGAGGGTGGTACACTTGTCAACTTCAAATTGGCACTTGCCAAGGGTGCTTGCCATTTACCCCTCCAAGGATTAAATCATGTGCTGCTGTAACTGCTGAACTTCAATACAGCAGTGTGTGTTGTGTTGGGAGGTCAGGGCGGAAATCGGGAGTGAGGCACTCTGTGCTCTGGAAAAACTGGCAGAATAGGTCTTCTGATAGTCGGATATTTTTAGGAGCTGATTTTATGAGCCCAATTTTTGCATCTCCTTGAATCTAGAAAAGTGCTAAATTCCTTCACGATGACATCTGCTCCTAGTGACTAGCAGAAAACTTTTGGTAAGATAAGTGCTTGATTGCATGCATGCCCCCTTCACCAAAATGACACATATACTGACCTTGCCCCCTCCAGCCTGGCCCATCTCTCTGGAGCAGTTTCTCAGAGCTATCTAAAGTGCTATCTCCCGGCTATGGTCCTGATTTTGCCCCAAATAAAACTCTACTGGCAACTCTCACATTGTGTTTTTTTTTTTTTTTTTTTTTTTTGAGTTGACACACTCTATCGTTGAGTCGGAGTTGACTCTGAGGTTTTGAGTGAATATGTCCAGAGTGGTCAGCTGGACAGAGACGTGGAATCTGGAGATAAATTGCAGCAGGCCGGCTGTCACTGCTGTTGAGACAGAAAGTGAAATGATGGCCTGGAGTGAATCACCAAGGGGCAGAGTGCAGAGTGGTGAGCGAGTCCAGAACCAAACCCCAGAGAAGCCAGACGTTTACAATTCAGAGCAGGAGAGGCTGGAAATCACCTTGAAAGAGTGACCTGAGCGGTAGAAAGAAACAGCAGAAGAGTGGCATCCCTGAGGACAAGGGGAAATTGTGCCAAGGGGCAAGGAGGGAAATGCCACTGGGAAGGCAAGGGAGATCAAGGCAAAACAGCCTCTGCTGGATGCAGCAAGTGGAGGCCCTGGTGACGTCATCTCCAAGACTGCAGGGGAGTAGTGAGAGGTCAGATAGCTGGCGTTGTACGAATGGTGGGCAGTGGGGGGAGTGAGGACAAGTGTGGGCAGCTCTGCTAAGACACTGGGGCAATCGGGGAGGAAAAGCAGCTGAAGAGAGAGGAGTGAGATGGGAGAGCCTCTGAACACAGAGTCTTCAGAAAGCAGGAGCGGGTGCAATGAAGGGAAAAGCTAGGCGGGGTCGGTGGGGGGGCCTTTGAAATGAGGAGGAGCACGTCCGCTGAAGAACAGGAAGGAAGCAGGGACAGTGGGGACAGAAGCATCTGGGCTGAAGAGTCGTTGGCAGGAAGTTGAGGTTGTTTCCATCAGATGGTTTCTATTTTCTCCGAAGAGTCAATAAGGACCAGAGAACACACGAAGGTTTGAGGGGAGAAATAAAGACGTGAGATGATGTTGTCAAAAACGTGGGAAGCAAACAACTCGCAAGAAACATGGCGGGTTTCCAGACAGTGCAGAGCCCGGTTGAGGTAAAAAAGTGAGAATTGAAGTGCTCTGCCAGGTTGTATCACCTTTCTCAGGATCGTCCTGGCAGCCTAGAGTAAGCTTGGAGAAGGTGGAATTGTTTTGCTCCATGAGTATCCCAGAAGGACAAGGAACCGAGGACACTGAGTGTACACCTAAGAGCCGCATTAGACAGCTGGATCCAGGATTCAGAGTTGACTAATAAAGGGAAGACAGGAGAGAACTGCTGGAAAGAGCACACAGGTGAGCCAGGCAAGGATCCGGAGGGTGCGGAGATCAGGGAATAGTTGTGGTGGTAGCATCTGAAACGCCAAGAAGAGGCAGTGGACAGAGTGGAAAGACTAAGTGAGGAGATTTGGGAGGCTGGGTAGCTTTCATAACAGAGCCCAGGCTACAAATCTTACAGCGGATGCCTGAGTGAAGGCAGAGGAAAATATCAATGGAAATACGGAGGTCGTGGAGTTGAAAAGCCACGTTTTGGGTAAGTCATCTGCAAGGGCACCGAAGCGATCCAGGCTCAAGGCAGCAGAAGGGAGGCCAGCAGAATGCAGTCCGAGGAGGAGTACAGAGAGGCGTCCATGTCATCTGTGGGTGAGAGCGGAGGCGGAAGGTTGGAGGGCCCCAGCAGCTGGCAGAGCCTTATTTCCACATATGTACCGCTATTGTTTCATATGACCTCTTTAGATTTTCTAAATGTTAGAGAACACTGAAGTGGTTTGCCATTCCCTTCTCCAGTGGACCACATTGTGTCAGACCTCTCCACTATGCCCGCTTGTCTTGGGTGGCCCCACAGGGCATGGCTTAGTTTCATTGAGTTAGACAAGGCTGTGGTCCTAGTGTGATTAGATTGACTAGTTTTCTGTGATTATGGTTTCAGTGTGTCTGCCCTCTTGCAACACCTACCGTCTTACTTGAGTTTCTCTTACCTTGGATGTGGGGTATCTCTTCACCGCTGCTCCAGCAAAGCACAGCCGCTGCTCCTTACCTTGGGAGGGATTGGGGGCAGGAGGAGAAGGGGACGACAGAGGATGAGATGGCTGGATGGCATCACTGACTCGATGGACGTGAGTCTGAGTGAACTCCGGGAGTTGGTGATGGACAGGGAGGCCTGGCATGCTGCAATTCATGAGGTCGCAAAGAGTCGGACACGACTGAGCAACTGAACTGAACTGAACTGAGAAGACCCTAGATCTAGATTTCTTAGAAGGCTCCCTAAATATAGATTTCTTGGACTTTCCTAATAAATAAAAGGACTAACATACTTATAAACATATCTCACCAGACTGAAGTCATTTTTACGTCAGAAAAATAACAGTGTTCAAACATCAACCCTGGAGTCATTCAAATCAAGAAGTGTACTTTTGTTGTTGTTGTTGCCAAGATGAATCATCGTCTAGTGACACGTCCAGCTGGGAACCTCCAAACACAGATCTTTCCCTCTAGTGTGCACGCTCCTTGCCACTCCCCCAACACAAGTCTGTTTCCGCTCACATGTTATCATTTTTGTATCATTGTTTCCTACACAATAAGAGTACAGAAAGTCACCCGTGCTCTGTGGGGACCTAAATGGGACGGAAATCCAAAAGGGGGGGGGATATATGTATGCATATAACTGATTCACTTGACCACAGTAGAAACTAAGATAACATTGTAAAGCAACAGTGCTCCAAAAACAATCTACTTTAAAAAATAGTGTTTTCCCAAGTATAATTTGTCTGTTGAGGAAAAGGCCCCAAGAAGACAACAGTGCAAATCTAACCTCTTCCCCTGATGTCTGGTCCAACGGAACAGCAGTTCTCCCATCCTCATCTCAACTGAGGCATTACCACCAAACATCCTGAGTTGCAGTCTAGGGAAAGAGAACGGAGGCAGAAAACTGCCTAAATCAGTGCTGCTCTCTGTGGCTGAAGACCAGTGCTGGTCTACCGGCAGCGACCAGACTCTGGCAAGGGGGGACAAGTAACGAAGAGTAAGTGCTTAAGAAACTGCATAGCAGTTTGACAGGGTATTTTGGTAAAGCATCTGCCTACAATGCAGGAGACCCCAGGTTCAATCCCTGGGTCAGGAAGATCCCCTGGAGAAGGAAATGGCACCCCACTCCTGTATTCTTGCCTGGAAAATCTCATGGACAGAGGAGCTTGGTGGACTACAGTCCATGGGTCGCAAAGAGTCAGACACGATTGAGCTTCTTTCTTTCTTTCTTTTTCTTTCTTTCGAGAAGGAAATGGCAACCCACTCCAGGATTCTTGCCTGGAGAATCCCATGGACAGAGGAGCTTGGTGGGCTACAGTCCATGGGTCGCAAAGAGTCGGACATGACTGAGCCACTTAACTTTCACTTTGTTTGTTTATTAGAGTCACTGGAATGGGGTTTGCATTTTATACACTTTTATCATTTCTATTTCATTCTCCTTGTAATTTTTGCTATTGTGTTTATTAAAATATTGATCCATAATGGATTGGAATTTTCTCTTCAGTCTGGCTCTTAGCCCAAAAGTGTGTTAGTTGCTCAATCGTGTCTGACTCTTCGCGGCCCCACGAACTGTAGCTCACCAGGCTCCTCTGTCCGTGGAATCCTCCCAGCAAGAGTACTGGAGTGGGTAGCCATTCCCTTCTTCAGGGGCCCTTCCTGACCCAGGGGTAGAACCAGGGGCTCCTGGCTTACAGGCAGATTCTTTGCCATCTGAGCCACCAGCAAAGCTCTTCTTAGCCAAAGCAAGGTTCGAAATCACACACCAAAGCTTATTCCCAGACCCATGCAAAGCCTAAATTAGAAGAAAGAGACAGTAAGATATAAATGGTAGAAATACAAGATACAGGCACTCCAACGTTAATAGCTGCATTATTTACAATTGCCAAAGCATGGAAACAACCTAGGTGTCCATCAACAGTTGAGTGAATAAAGAAGATGCTATGTCTATATAAACAGACAGTGAAATACTACTTAATCATAAAAAAGAATGAAATAATGCCACTTACAGCTGCGTGGATGCACGTAAAGGTTAGCACACTAAGTGAAGAAAGTCAGATAAAGGCAAATTTCACATGCGCTCACCTCTATGTGGAATCTAAAATATAAACACAAATGAGTTTATTTACAAAACAGACCCACAAACATAGAAAATACACTTAGGATTTCCAAAGGGGAAAGGGGAGGGAGAGGGATAAATTAGGAATTTGGGATTAACAGCTACATACTATATACAAAACAGATAATTAACAAAGGCTTACTGGGAATTCCCTGGTGGCTCAGTGGTGAGCACTTGGAGCTTTTACTGCTGGGGGCTAGTCTCAATCTCTGGTCAGAGAACAAAGACCCCGCAAGACACATGGCACAGCCAAAATTAATCAAATTTTATTTATATATATGTATTTGGGGGGGGCTCCAAAATCATTGCAGATGATGATTGCAGCCATGAAATTAAAAGATGCTGGCTCCTTGGAAGAAAAGTAATGACCAACCTAGACAGCATATTAAGAAGCAGACACATTACTTTGCCCAAAAAGGTCCATCTAGTCAAAGCTATGGTTTTTCCAGTAGTCATGACAGTTGAACTATAAAGGAAGCTGAGCACCGAAGAATGGATGCTTTTGAACTGTGGTGTTGGAGAAGACTCTTGAGAGTCCCTTGGACTGCAAGGAGATCCAACCAGTCCATTCTAAAGGAGATCAGTCCTGGGTGTTCATTGGAAGGACTGATGCTGAAGTTGAAAGTCCAATACTTTGGCCACCTGATGTGAAGAACTGACTCATTGGAAAAGACCCTGATGCTGGGAAAGATGGAAGGCAGGAGGAGAAGGGGATTACAGAGGATGAGATGGTTGGATGGCATCACAGACTCAATGGACATGAGTAAACTCTGGGAGTTGGTGATGGACAGGGAGGCCTGGTATGCTACATGGGGCCATGGGGTCACAGACTCGGACATGATTGAGCAACTGAATTGCTCAGTATATATATAAAATTGAGTCTCTTTGCTGCACACATGAAAATAATACAAAACTGTAAATCAACTACACTTTACTTAAAAGAAATACATATATTAGATTTCAAATCCCTATTCTGCACCTACTGTGGACTTGTATAAATTGGCTTATCTCAATTCTTTATCTGAAAGTAGAAGAAATAGCCCCTGATTTGCATATTGACGTATGCACTACATGAAATACGGTGCTACTGGCCTAGCACAATACCAGGCCCACAGTAAGGACTGTGAGTCGCCTTAAAAACCATGGGGTTGAACCCACAACTCATTGCTCCAATGAGAATCACAGGACTACAGCAATATGTCAACCACAGGTCCTGACAAGGACCGCAGCTCAGGCAAGCCAGGTCATCTCTCCACTAAACCTAAAGAACTCAGCATCGTAACTAGAAAGAAAATGTGGCAGCTGCAAGGGGCTGCCATTTTCCTCGTCTCCCATGAGAAACAACCCTGATTTTGTTCCGCTGTCAGGCATCCCTGTAATTCAGGGGAGCTGGGCCACTCCCATTGTAATTTTATTCCTCCTGTCCAGTGACTGACTTAGACAAAGGTTTGTGATACAACCACGTCAAAGAGGTATGATGAGAGGTTGGCTGAAGGACTACTGAATAATGAGTCTCTTACTCTCCAGAGCTAAAAAACTAGGCCTTTTTATCCCTCTGGTTGTTGTCCACAGTTCTAAGCCTGTCCTGAGACCAAGAGGGAACTCAGCCCAAGGAGATAAATCAACAAGCAGAAAATAACACACAGAATAATGGAAAGAATTAGGACCTTGGTGACTTTGTAAAACCCATGAAGTAACCAATCAATCAATTAACCAGTCAAATTCTGAGAACCACTTGAGAATTTTCAATCTGTGAGATAATAATTTTCCTTTTGACTAAGTCACTGTTATTTGAGTTTGTGGTTACAGCCAAAATCTGCATGAAAAATATGCGTGACCTCTCGGGCTATAAGCAGTCCAGCCTCCTCCATCTCGAGGCTCCCTGTATCCTTTCCTCTTTCTGAGTGGCTGCGTCATCTCTGACTCATCCACTGAACCCCCATCATTTGAGGGAGTTCAGGACAGGGAAGGAGTTCACTCCCTTTCACCGCAAGACAGGAATCCTCAGTTTCAGTCAAGTCTTAGGCCAGCCCACGTCCCACCTTCTGATCGCCTTCATCTAAAGAAACCAGAGCTCTGCAGAGCCAAGTCCACACCCTGGTGCCAGCAGTGAAGTGTGTGAGGAGCCCCAGCCGCAGGATCTTGCCCGCCTCTGCGCTTCTCACAGAGCTCTGCCATCTCACCCCGTTTCTACTGAAGTGGAACCACTTTACAGCTCTTTCCCTTCTTCTCAGGGCCTTTGCAGGTGATTCTTCTTTTCCCACAGTGGAAGACAGCATCCTTATCTCCTCTCTTTGACCATACGCCTGTCACACGTTTAGATAATCAATGATAATCTGAAAGACGTTGTTTTCTAATTATTTCCTAAGCTTGACATTGTTTCTCAAACCTGACTGTGAAACTGTCTCAATGGGTTTTTTTAGTGTTTTAATTTAAGCATAACTTCTTTACAACTATGTGTCAGTTTCTGCTGTAATCAGCTCTATGCATAGGTATATTCCTTCCCTCCTGAGCCTTCCTCCCTCCTGAGCCTCCCTCCCGCGCACCCCCACCCACCCTTCCAGGTCATCACCGAGCAATGAGCTGAGCACCAGCTTTACAGCACCTCCCCACCAGCTATCTTCCCACAGCAACGTGTTTATGTCAAGGCTGCTCTCAGCTCATCCCGCCCTCTCCTTCCCCACTGTGTCCAATGGTGAGCCTTTGAGGGCAGGATCTTGGCAGTCCTATATCCCCAACAGTGGCAAGCTCAGATAAAGCATTAAATAAATGCTTGATTGAGCTTAATGAAAAAGAAAGCTTTCTCTATAGTCATTAAATCACGAACATTTTGAGTTATACCTTCAGAGGCTCTCTTGTTCAGCTGCCCGGCTGCCAGCCACAACGATCCTAGCAGACGGACCTCAGGCTCACACGGCAATGTTTGTGATAAGGCAAAGCTTACCACGCTGTGTGCCACCTGCCCCGTTTCTGGAGGGCCTTCGCTATCGGAAAGCTATTTGAATTTATTATCAGGACCAAATTTGCTTCCCTGTAACTTGCCTGCAATTGTTTCATTTATATTTTCTGGGATAAAACAGAATAAACGTATTTCATCTCCACATGGATTACCCTTCAAATATGGAAGGCAGCTGTTCTATCTATTCTAATCAACCTGTTCAGGCTAACTACCCGTAGGTTCTTAAAATTTTCTGTAGAAGGTATGGTTCCCAGGATCTTTTCTATCCCCACACTTTTTTTTATTTTTCTTGTATGCACTCATTAAGAGAGTCATTTCTCTCACGCCTCATTTACTCGTTTCACAAGTGTTGACTGAGCTCCTCCCACGTGCCAGGAGTAGAGCAGAGGAGCGGAGGTGAGTGCAGTGCCAGGAGGAGAACAGTGAGGAACCACGTCTGCGTGCCCGGTCACTGTGTTGCACAATGTCCGGGCAGCATTCACACACGACACAACACACATTTCACCCTTGGGAGTTGTGCAACGCGGTAGACCAGTCATTGATGGGCCCAGGCCGTGGCTCAGGAAAGGCCTCCGTACAAGAAGGACATTTAAACTGAGACCTGAAATGTGAGTATCAGTTAATTAGGCAAAGAGAGAAAGGAAGAACGTGCGATGCTCACGGAAAGCAGGTAGGAAGATGTGAGGGTGAGGCAAAGGAGGGGGAGAGAGAGGAGGCAACCGAGAAGTGAATCTGGAGATCCAAGCAGTGATCAGACCACACTGCTTCCATGAGACCATGTTAGGGAGGTTGACTCATATTCTAAAGAAGTTGGGAATCTCTTGAAGGGTTTTAAGCAGGGAAATAACCTGATTGTGTTTGCATTCTGGTTGCTGTGTGGAAAGCAAGTTAGCTGAGATTAAGATCAGAGTCTGGGGAGACCAATTCAAAACCTGTTACAGTTACCCAAGACAAAAAAAAAAAAAAAAATCAGTGACTTGAACCAAGGTAATAGCAGTGAAATAACAAGGAAATTACAGAGACATACTTGCTCAATAGTTCAGATGTGGCATCAATTAGACTTGATGTCTGGCTGGATGTGGGCAAAGAAGAACAGGGGGAGATCAAGGGTCTCATTGGAGACAAACGGTGATGCCACAGACTGAGACTGGAAACCCTGGAGGAGGCCCAGGTTTTGAAAAAGAAGAAGCTGCAAAGCCCAGGTTGGGATATAGTCAGTTGAGGTACTTTACGATATCTAGAGGGAGACATCTAATTTGATTTCAGGAGACACTGGCACAGATTTTGGAGTCATTGGGATATCAACACAAAAGCTGCGGGAGGTCAGCTCACTCATAAAAAGCACATAGCGTGAGAATCTAAGATTCCTTTAACGGGTGGGCTGAGGAAGAAGCATCAGAAATGGAGACCAAGGAGGAACAGAAACGTGCACATCACCATATGTAAAGTTAGACAGCCAGTGGGAATTTGCTGTGTGATCCAGGGAGCACAAAGCCGATGCTCTGCAACAACCGAGAGGGGTGGGATGGAGTGGGAGGTGGGAAGGAGGCTCAAGAGGGAGGGAACATGTGTGTCCCCATGGCTGATTCACACTGATATGTAGCAGAAACCAACTCAGTCAGCTCAGCTCAGTTCAGTCGCTCAGTCGTGTCTGACTCTTTGCAACCCCATGAACCACAGCACGCCAGGCCTCCCTGTCCGTCACCAACTCCTGGAGTTCACTCAGACTCTTGTCCATCGAGTTGGTGATGCCATTCAACCATCTCATCCTCTGTCATAGCCTTCTCCTCTGCCCTCAATATTTCCCAGCATCAGGGTCTTTTCCAATGAGTCTGTTCTTCACATCAGGTGGCCAAAGTATTGGAGTTTCAGTGTCAACATCAGCCCTTCCAATGAACACCCAGGACTGATCTCCTTTAGGATGGACTGGTTGGATCTCCTTGTAGTCCAAGGGACTCTCAAGAGTCTTCTCCAACACCATAGTTCAAAAGCATCAATTCTTTGGTGCTCAGCTTTCTTTTTAATCCAGCTCTCACATCCATACATGACTACTGGAAAAACCATAGCCTTGACTGGACAGACTGTTGGCAAAGTAATGTCTCTGCTTTTTAATATGCTGTCTAGGTTGGTTATAACTTTCCTTCCAAAGAATAAGCGTCTTTTAATTTCATGGCTGCAGTCACCATCTGCAGTGATTTTGGAGCCCTCCAAAATTAAAGTCAGCCACTGT
>SJYA01002182.1:550637-565233 GCA_006410615.1 Neotragus moschatus | reverse complement strand
AATCAATAAAATTAGAAATGAAAACAGAGAGATCACAACAGACAACACAGAAATACAAAGGATCATAAGAGACTACTATCAGCAATTATACGCCAATAAATTGGACAACGTGGAAGAAATGGACAAATTCTTAGACAAGTACAACTTTCCAAAACTGAACCAGGAAGAAAAAAAAAAAAAAAAACATTGTTAACTTTTCATTGACTTTTTCTCACCAGATTTTAGCTCATTTTTCTTTACTGATGTATACCCCTTGCATAGCATTGTACACAAAACATAGAATGTACTCAATAAAAGTGTTAAATAAAAAAAAAAAAAAAAAAAAGGAAATAAATACAGACCACAGTAGCATTAACAGTGCCTATGACCTTGTTGCTGACAGAAATCACGGATATTCTGTATCCCATTATGGCTGTTTTAGATATCTCAACACTCATCACTACTTAGAAATGTCAACAATTGGTTGGCCCACCACTAGATCTTGTTAATTAATGCATTAGTTAAGAAGCACATTTATTATGTAACACCATTTCCATTTTCACTTTTTGATAGCTGTATATTAATAAAATTGGGCTTCCTAGGTGGCACCAGTGGTAAAGAACCTGCCTGCCAATGCAGGAGATGTAAGAGACTCAGGTTTGATCCCTGGATTGGGAAAATCCCCTGGGGGAGAGCATAGCAACCCACTCTAGTATTCTTGCGTGGAGAATCCCAGGGACAGAGAGGCCTGGCAGGTTACAGTCCATGGGGTCGCAGAAGAGTCAGACACAACTTACTGACTAAACAATAACAACGGGATCCCATAAGAATTGTGACGCTCCACCCTCTTACAGACAATAGCGAGGCTTTAAATGTCTGGGCTTCAGCGTGACCCAGTCCCACTGCGGCCCAGAGCTTCTGGGGATGTACTTACTGTCCCACTTTTCTTTTTTCCTTGATTTTTATTCTTACTCAGCTCTATTATACCATAGAGAATACAGTTTTGGAAGCTTCTATTTGGAAAACAGTGACATAAAAATAGAACACTAAATTGTTGTTGTTTAGTTGCTCAGTCACGTCTGACTCTTTGTGATCCTATGGACGGCAGCACGCCAGGCCTCCCTGTCCATCACCAACTCCCAGAGTTTACTCAAACTCGCATCCATTGAGCAGGTGATGCCATCCAACCATCTCATCCTCTGTTGTCCCCTTCTCCTGCCTTCAATCTTTCCCAGCATCAGAGTTTTTTCCAGTGAGTCAGCTCTTAGCATCAGATGGCCAAAATGTTGGAGCTTCAGCTTCAACATCAGTCCTTCCAATTAACACTCAGGACTGATCTCCTTTAGGATGAACTGGTTGGATCTCCTTGCAGTCCAAGGGACTCTCAAGAATCTTCTCCAACACCACAGTTCAAAAGCATCAATTCTTCAGTGTTCAGCCTTTGTTGTGGTCCAACTCTCACATCCATACATAACTACTAAGAAAACCATAGCTTTGGCTATACAGATCTTTATTAGCAAAGTAATGTCTTTGCTTTTTAATATACTGTCTAGGTTGGTCATCGGAGAAGGCAATGGCAGCCCACTCCAGTACTCTTGCCTGGAAAATCCCATGGATGGAGGAGCCTGGTAGGCTGCAGTCCATGGGGTCGCGAAGAGTCAGACACGACTGAGCGACTTCACTTTCACTTTTCACTTTCATGCATTGGAGAAGGAAATGGCAACCCACTCCAGTGTTCTTGCCTGGAGAATCCCAGGGACGGGGGAGCCTGGAGGGCTGCCGTCTGTGGGGTCACACAGAATTGGACACGACTGAAGTGACTTAGCAGCAGCAGCAGGTTGGTCATGGCTTTTCCTCCAAGGAGCAATTGTCTTTTAGCTTCATGGCTGCAGTCATCATCTGCAGTGATTTTGGAAACCAAGAAAATAAAGTCTGACACTGTTTCCACTCTTTCCCCATCTATTTCCCGTGAAGTGAGGGAACCGGATGCCATGATCTTCGTTTTCTGAATGTTGAGTTTCAAGCCAGCTTTTTCACTCTCCTGTTTCACTTTCATCAAGAGGCTCTTTAGTTCCTCTTCACTTTCTGCCATAGGGTGGTGTCATCTGCTTATCTGAGGTTGTTGATATTTCTCCCGGCAATCTTGATTTCAGTTTCTGCTTCATCCAGCCTGGCATTTTACATGACGTACTCTGCACAGAAGTTAAATAAGCAGAGTGACAATATACAGCCTTGATGTACTTCTTTCCCAATTTGAAACCAGACTGCTGTTCCATGTCCGATTCTAACTATTGCTTCTTGACCTGAATACAGGTTTCTCAAAAGACAGGTAAGGTGGTCTGGTACTCCCATCTCTTGAAGAATTTTCCACAGTTTGTTGTGATCCACACAGTCAAAGGCTTTGGTGTAGTCAATGAAGCAGAAGTAGATGTTTTTCTGGAACTCTCTGCTTTTTCTATGATACAATGGATGTTGGCAATTTGATCTCTGATTCAAAATACTAAATACAAATAAATAATAGAGTGAAATGACCAAAAACTTGTCTAAATAATGTAGCTGCTGAAATCTAGACAGATGCTAGATTATTAAAAGGAATTTTCAAGGCTTCCTTGGTGGTTCAGATGGTAAAGAATCTGCCTGCAATTCAGGAGACCCGGGTTCGATCCCTGGGTCAGGAGGATCCCTTAAAGAAGGGAATGACAACCCACTCCAGTGTTCTTGCCTGGAAAATCCCATAGACAGAAGGGCCTGGCAGGCTACAGTCCATGGGGTCTCAAAGAGTCAGATGCAATGAGCGACTTTCACTTTCAAAAACGGGCAATTTCAAGACATAGATCAAGTATTAAAAGAGAGCCTTAAAAAAATGGAATTCTCAGGACATCTTTTAAGCCTCAGCTCACCCGGTATTTACATCAGCTTCCTGACAGAAATCAGGGACGGTGCCTCCAGGACTTCACCCCACTCCAGGGGCACATTTTTTCCACGTGCCCCTCGTAGGCAGCACAGGTTTGTGGCTGCTTTGTGGCAGCCCCTGGTAGGCCTGCGGGGAGGTCAGGCTGAGGAGTGCGCTTGAGGGTCATGGTTAGTGCGGTTGCTGCACCAGGATCCACTGAGGGCGAAACAGGAGGAAAGTGAAGCGTCAGCGTGGGGGACAGGGGTCTGGCGGGGAGCAGGCTGCCCTCCGGGGGACGGAGGCGCCGGCTTGGCCGGCAGGAGGGTGGGCAGGGTCGGGTGCCCACCGCCCCCTCCGCTGGGAGGCCTGCTCCCCGGCCCCTGGGGACCGCTCCCGCGGCTGCACGTGCCGCAGTCTCTGCCACACCCTTTGGCACTGAGTCATACGCCGCCTCCTCGAAACTGTCAGGGAGGCAGGGCCTCCCCGCCTTGTGCTCGATACTAGGACTTCCCAGGTTCCCGTCAACATCACTCAACAGGGCCAGGCGTTGGGGAGGCATCGTGAATAAAGCAGAGGCAAACGCCTGCCCTCGAGGAGCTCACGTTCCAGTCATTATAAATAAGTGATGCAGCTTGTAAGAAGGTGATCAGATCTATGGGGAAGGGGGGTGTCTGAGTAGGGTGATTGTTTTGCATGGACATCATACTTCAATAATAATGATTTTTAAAAATAAAGTCACAGAAAGGACCCTAGCGCCCAGAGAAGGGGTGGGGGGCAGGAGGAAGCGGCAGTTTGAAGAAGAGCGATTAGGGTAGACGTCATTGAAAAAGTGACACGGGAACAGAACGTAAAGGAAACAGGCGGCAGACATCTGAAGGAGGAGCGTTCCACCCTGGGGGCCTGTGGGAGGAGGGCGAGCCTGGGGGGTGCAGGGAGAAGGGGTGCAGCACCTTCCAGTCCTCGGGTCCATGAGTGGTGCGGCTTGTCAACGATGAGCAACGTGAGCCTCTTTGAGCCTCAGCTGATGTCACTCACTGCCTGCTCTTGGCCTTTCAGAGACATTCCAAGAAAGCAGCAAACCCCTGCCGATCACGTCAGGGTCGTGAATAACAAAGCATTATTTTCTAGGTGCTCAATAAAGTTGAGCCTCCACTTACAAATCCATGAAATGGGGATGATAATACCACTATCTCCCAGGGCTGCTGGAAGTCAAAATCCACATGAGCAGAGAGAAATCACAAAGGGGGATGGGATCGCTGAGCCGGGCTAGGTGTGTTCTTTCATTCACGGTGTGCCAGGAACTGGGCCAAGCGTTTACAGCAGTTAGCTATTTAATTCTCACAAAACGGCATGACAAAGAGGCCTTTTTCATCACAGTTTCACTGATGGGAAACGGAGNGAAATCACAAAGGGGGATGGGATCGCTGAGCCGGGCTAGGTGTGTTCTTTCATTCACGGTGTGCCAGGAACTGGGCCAAGCGTTTACAGCAGTTAGCTATTTAATTCTCACAAAACGGCATGACAAAGAGGCCTTTTTCATCACAGTTTCACTGATGGGAAACGGAGGCTCTCACAGAGGTTGAAAGCTTTGAGCTGGTAAGCGGGAGAGCCGGAACGTGACCCAGGGCTGTGGGAGTCCCGGTTGTGGTCCACACCACACCACAACCCCTCTGCTGCTCAATCCCTCAAGCCACACTGTATTTGCTGGTGTGAGCACAAAGAACCAGGTTCTGAAACCCAACCGAGACTTGGCTTCTCTCACATTTCCTTTCCATCAGCCCCAGTCTCGGTGGCCTCCTCTGCTGGGATATAACCCGGGGGTTCTCAGCCCCAAAGTCAGGGGCCTGATTAATTTTGTCAGCTGTGGGAGGGGAGGGAAGGAGACTCGTTCTTAGAACTGGGGCTGGGGCTGGGGCTGGCGGGCTCCACTTTCAGCTCATGCTAGATACCACGGGCACAGGGTTTTGAGAGAAACCCCGTGACTCACCCTCAGCTCTCGTGGGCCCCGTTTCACTCAAAGGTACACCATCTTCCCATCAGCCTCCCTTGGCCCCCAGCTCTGTCTGGCTGCCAACACCCTCCCCCCGAAACCCCCCGCCCAGCCAGCTACTCAGGCTGCCCCCCTGCAAGTCACATCCCCGTGTGGGCAGGGGTCCTCTCCACTGGGCTGGAGAGTAGCAGAGTCCGTGGGTCTGAATATTCCCGCTGCAGACTCTGTAGCAGCCTTGCTCAACCAAAGCCACACATCATCTTTTCCCAGGCAGAGGGCAACAGGGGCCAGTCCAGGACACCACAGAGACAGCTGCCACCACTATGGAAGGGCGGGGGTCAGCAGACAGAAAGAGCGGGAGGAAACAGAGCAGGGAAGGGGAGGGAGGTCACAGTTCCAGATCCCTAACCCCAAACTCGCCTTTTTAGTTAAGTCAACCTGCTCACACTGATACAATAAGATGACCTCCTATGATGCATGGTAACAAGTGCTGTGTGCCAGGCGTTATGCTTGAGATTTNGGAGGAAACAGAGCAGGGAAGGGGAGGGAGGTCACAGTTCCAGATCCCTAACCCCAAACTCGCCTTTTTAGTTAAGTCAACCTGCTCACACTGATACAATAAGATGACCTCCTATGATGCATGGTAACAAGTGCTGTGTGCCAGGCGTTATGCTTGAGATTTTTACATGATTTTTATAATTTTCATTTCTCACAACAACCGAATGAGGTCAGTGGTATTATTGTGTTAGTCTGAGTCCTCTGAGAGCAGATGACAAAAAGGGCTTAAACATGCAAGCGGTTTACTGAGTGGAAATGCCTTTGCAAGAGAAAATAGGGTGGGACCCAGGCCAGGCAGAAAGAGCCTTCAGACCCCTCCTGACACTATCAAGGGGCCAGAGAGAAGAGATTGGGCACAGGTGTGCTAGAAGTTCCACAGAGTTGCCAAGGAGCCTCCAGGCAAAGCCACTGGAGTTCTGGCTCCCCCAGAAACCCAGGTGCCTTAGCATCCCTACTGGGCCGAGTCACTGGCTGGGGAAGGATGGCCTCTGGGCAGAGGCCACAGGGGCTTCAGAGCAAGCGGCTGGGGCCCTTGGATGATCACGCTGCAACCAGAGGCCTGTGATCACAATTATTAATTATTATAAATATAGATATCTAATTAATAGTTGTGAGGCGCCACAATTATTACCCCCATTGTACTGATGGGTAAACTGAGGCCCAGAGAGGTCAAGTCACCTGTCCATAGTTGGAAATCAAATTGAGCACAACTACAGGGACTTCTGTGCAGTGTGCATCTGAGCTATTGACCACCGTATCACAAGCCAGATCTCAGACTCGGTAATCAGCAGAGGGCTGAGCGTACAAACTGCATCCCAGAAAGGGTTTTCAGGGGAAATGAGGCTGAGCTCCTGAATAGTAAGGAAAAAATCCTTTCGTATCTCCTGAGTCTACATAATACCGGGGATCCTGAGTTAGAGCCATCTCCCCCATCACGAGACTTTCTTCCCCCAATTTCCCTAATCTGAGGGACCCTCCCTCCTCGGTAACCCCACACAGTACCCAACCTCCGCTGGGGCTCTTGCAGCACCTGCCAGTCTTTCTTATATCAAAGTCACTTGCACACTATCATCTACTTGGTGTTCCCATCAGGGACACTTGCTTAGTCTCAGGAGNATTTCCCTAATCTGAGGGACCCTCCCTCCTCGGTAACCCCACACAGTACCCAACCTCCGCTGGGGCTCTTGCAGCACCTGCCAGTCTTTCTTATATCAAAGTCACTTGCACACTATCATCTACTTGGTGTTCCCATCAGGGACACTTGCTTAGTCTCAGGAGTGGGTCAGGTAAGCTGTCCGAATACCAGCAGAAGGTTGAACTAAGGCTGAACCTCAGAATTGTCTTTGAGCTATTCTGCCTACACATCCAAAACCTATGCAAATAACCGCAATCGAGTGAGCAGAGCTGCTGATGCGGGACAAGGTTTTAGGAACCCCCTTGCCCCTTCCAGATTTGATCTTTCCAGTCGCCCACAATGCAAGGTGGTACGCGTCTGTTTTTTGGAGAAGTGCTTCAGACGCCCTCTTATCAGCTGACTTACTCTATCCCCAGATTGCTCCACTGCTGACAGCTAATTCTTTCACGGACTTCTCATTCAGAAAGCAATATGCTAAGTGCATTCATTCATAAATCGCTACTGTCTTTTTGGCAGTGCCACCAAAACCTAAAATACCCGCTGATGTAACTATTCCGCTTCTAGGAATCTAGCCTATAGAACTCCTTACCAGGTGCATAAAGATATTGTACAAGATCTTTGCATCATTCATAAACAGTTTTTAAAAATAAGGCATCCATCAACAGCAGAGAGATAAATTACGGTCCATCCACACTATGGAATAATCTCAGCTGTTAAAAATGAATATGATTGTTCTGAGTTCTGTCACAGGCACCCACTAAGAGATGCTAAATTTAAACAGCAAGTTGCATGATTAACGGGTATGAAAAAGTTCTGGAGATGGTTGCAGAACAATGTGAATATACTTGACACTATTGAACTCTACACCTAAAGATGGTGGACGCAGTATTCTATGTTACGTGTAGTGTATTGCACCACAAGTTTTTGGTTTTTTTTTTGGCTGCACTATGCGGCTTGTGGGATCTTAGTTCCCTGACCAAGGATCAAACTCGGGCCCCGCAGTGAAAGTGCTGAATCCTCACCACTGGACCACCAGGGAATTCCCTCATTGCAATTTTTTTTAAAAGGCAAACTGCTGAATAATATGCCTAGTGATTCCATTTTCAATCGCTATAGGCGTCATACAAGTTTCTCACCTGCGTTTCTAAGCATATATGTAGACAAACAGACAAAATAAAATCAAGCCATTGAAAGTACTTACTTCAGGATTTCCCTGGTAGTCCTATAGTTAAGACTCTGAGCTTCTACTGTGGTTCTATCCCTGGTCAGGGAAACTTTACATGTCATGTGGTACAGACAGAAAAAAAAAGTAGAAAAAGTAGTTATTTCTGAAGAGGGAGTTATTTCTGGGTGAGACTATAAAGAGAAAACTTTCACATTCCACTCTGTATGTGTATGCAATTACGTGTGGGTATAATTTCTTTGGGCTTCCCAGGTGGCACTGGTGATAAAGAACCCTCCTGCCAATGCAGGAGCGGCAAGAGATGCGGGTTCGATCTTGCTGGGTCAGGAAGGTCCCCTGGAGGAGGAAATGACAACCCACTCCAGTATTCTTGCCTGGAGAATCCCATGGACAGAGGNTGGGCTTCCCAGGTGGCACTGGTGATAAAGAACCCTCCTGCCAATGCAGGAGCGGCAAGAGATGCGGGTTCGATCTTGCTGGGTCAGGAAGGTCCCCTGGAGGAGGAAATGACAACCCACTCCAGTATTCTTGCCTGGAGAATCCCATGGACAGAGGAGCCTGCCAGGTTACAGTCCATACGGTTGCAAAGAGTTGGACACGACTAAAGCGACGTAGCACACGTAATTTATTTGAACGACTGGACTTGCTTATGTTAAATTGTTCTTGAGATGCACTCATCCAGCCAGCAAGGACCACATACTTTCTCTGGGTGAGCTGCCATCCTCAGAACCTGGAATAGGAGAAAGAAACTGGATTTCTCATCTTCCTCTTCCTTGCAGAGTCAGAAAATGGCCTGCCCTCGTCCGGCCGGCTGTGGCTGGGTGGGTGGAGTGAGAGGTCGTGTTAGAATCTCACTATGAGGACCGTTTCCGTAAAAGAGGTTTCTGATCAGAAAAAGAGACAGCTGAGTGCCAGAAAACCCTCGGCCGCTCTGGGTCTTACTACAGAAACCAGACCAGTCACAGCTAACCAAGGTCTGGTCTCAGAGTCAGATGAGATTGTGATTTCTTTGAAAAGTAAACCTCTGCCTGGCGAATTCAGAACCACAGGCCTCCCAATCAGAGGCTAAGGGCTGGGAGAACTCAGCTCTTTCTGAACCATAAGGCCTCACGGCCTCGGGAGGCTCTATTTGAGGAACAAGAGACTAGCAGCTGCCGAAACTGAGGAAGGGGCAGGATCACATTTCACATGGTCCCAGACACCAGTGGCCTGAGCCAGCAACTTGGCCTGGGCTTGGGCCAGAGCCATCCCGTCTGAAGGCTCATTTGCATGACCTTTCCAGTACTTTGCATCACAGGGCCCCGGAACACTCCTCCCCTAGGATCAGAGAGGTCAAGACCAGAATTTGGTCACACAGGACCTGGGGGACAGAAACTAAACTCGGGGCGTGGGGGGGAGAGAAGGACTCATGAAGTGAGGGGGGAAAGCCAGTCCCAGTATTTCACTTGCAAATCCTGGCAGGGGTGCCGGATAGAGTAGGAAACTCTTACTGTCCCTTAGAGCCAGAAAGTTATGCAAATGAATGCATTTGCATGGCAGCCTGCCCCCTAAAAATAACTTATCACATGAAGGTTCCCCGCTCTCAGGGGCAGTCACTCCCCTCCAAGTCTCACCTGAGATCCTGCAGGCTAGACAGACAAGACTTTCTGATTACCGGCTCTGACTTCCCTTCAGTGCAATCTTTATTCCCTCCAAGGGGTGGATGGACGTAAGGTAGACCCAGGTCTGAGATGCTGGTGTGTGCAAAATAAGAAGTATGGAAGCTTAGGTACATTAAATTGTGTATTTGTTACAAGGAAGCTCCTAAGGGCTTCAGGTTTAACGTATCTGAAGCCCATGGTGTAGGCACCATGGTAAACAGGGATCAGAAAGACCTGCAAAGAACTCTAGGTTTTCAGAGATACTCAGAGGGGCTTCCCAGGTGGCACTAGCTGGTAAAGACCCAAATGCCAGTGCAGGGGAAGACATAAGAGACGTGGGTTCGATCNTTAACGTATCTGAAGCCCATGGTGTAGGCACCATGGTAAACAGGGATCAGAAAGACCTGCAAAGAACTCTAGGTTTTCAGAGATACTCAGAGGGGCTTCCCAGGTGGCACTAGCTGGTAAAGACCCAAATGCCAGTGCAGGGGAAGACATAAGAGACGTGGGTTCGATCCCTGGGTCAGGAAGAGTCCCTGGAGAAGGAAATGGGTGCCCACTCCAGTATTCTTGCCTGGAGAATCCCAAGGACAGAGGAGCCTGGTGGGCTACAACCCACAGGGTTGAGGCGCAGTTCAGCCAAACAACAAAAGATGGGGGTGAAGAGAGGGAAGGGGGTGGGACTACTAAGTATAAAATACATCAGTGATACGTTGCACAGCACAGGGAATGCAGCCGACATTATGTAACTTAGATGGAGCATAACATTTAACAAGAACTGTACACCACTGCACTGTACACCTGAAACATGATACTGTAAATCAACCATATCGCAGTATTTAAAAAAATATGCGGGGAAATCCCCGTCAGGCTATGTTCCCAAATTTGGGTTTGGGGGAAACAAACATGGAGGAGGGGAATCCAGGTTAAAGGGACTGAAGAAACAGACAGAAAACACAGAGGATGCCCCACTGCCGGGGCTAAGTCAGGTTTTCGATGGCCAACGGTCCAGCTGCAGTGATGAGCAGACCAAAGGCCAGAGGAGTGATCCCAGACTCAGGGAGAGGAAAAGTAGACGGTGACGCTCCAGAAACCAGAGCAGAAACCTGACAGGAACACTTCCACCGCACCAACCATCAGCTCGGAGTCTCTGCAGGCACGGCGCTCCCCTCCCCACCACGGCCAGGGTCACTGACCCGAGAGCGGCGACCCTCCCTGCCCGGCACAGTTCCACGCCCCCCTCCTCCAGGCCGAGCCCCAGGAGGCCTGGAGCTGCATCAGAGCGTGGCCTTGCTGCTCCTAGAAGGAGTCTCCTCAGAGAGGCTCTGACCCTCTGAAGGGCAGCCCGTCCGGGGAGGGGCCACCCCTGCACCTGGTCAGTGCTCCTGCCTCCTGAAGCCCGGGCTTGGCCACATTGCATTCTCACGCATCTGGGTCGGGGAGGACCAACATTGTCCGCCCCCAGAGAGGCACACATGGAGGGCTTCACCCAGCAGAGGATGACGGTCCAGGATCTTCTGACCTCACTTATCCTGCCAGTCTCAAAACACAGATCACCTGGGCTGGGACTGCACCCCCTCACTGGGGCAGTCTTGACCGAATCAATTCAGTCCACAACGTTTAAGTGTGCGGGACTCCAGATGCAGAGAAAGGAAGGACAAGGTCTCTGAGGGTCGCACGCAGAGTTTGTATTTCAAAGACTAGCAATCGGGCAGACACAGGGTCTTACACTTGGTTTTTGCACTAAAGCATAGTAAAGGTAGAAATGCCTAGGGCATTCATTTGGTGACTTAGTATGCTGGGTCTGACTGAGTGCAGGGGAAGGAAGACAAATTCACTGAAAAGGCCCCACTGGAGTCTGGGGTCCCCTCCAAAGAACGACTACTCCCCAACTCAGCCAGTCTCCCTCTTGTGTGGGCACTGCATGTCAGCTTCAAGAGACACAGCCTGGGAGGGGCTGTATCCACAGGGCTGAGGACGCGTGCACGCTCAGTCATGTCAGACTCTTTGAGACCCTACGGGCTATAGTCTGCCAGGCTCCTTGGTCTATGGGATTTTCCAGGCAAGAATACAGGTGTGGGTTTCCATTTCTTCCTCCAAGGTATCTTCTTGACCTAGGGATCAAACCTGTGTCTCCAGCTTTACAGGCAGATTCTTCACCACTGAGCCACTAAGGGAAGTCTGCGGGTTACAGAGGCCACCCCCCCAAGCCACCTCCCGCCACCTGGAGAAGGCCCGGCAGGTTTGCAGACATTCAACTGGCTGGGGAGATAGCTACTTTCCCCGCCTCACCAGCTCCACCTTCGTACCTTGAATAGCTGTTTCCTTCACACCTTGAGCAGCCCAGGACCTGCTCTGCCCACCAGCTCTACCCACCCGTCACTCACAGACCTCTGCGTTTCCTGTCTCCAACCCCCTCAGAGGAAAACCCCACATTTTCTGTTATTGTTTACCAACTCAGCGGCTTCAAGCGGAGCAGGAATGTGGTTTCAGCCTAGACCACAGTCCCAGCTTCAAACCTGGGCTTTCCTGAGCCCTTCCGGGAGAGCAGCCCACCAGAGGGGGGGACACAGACGTGAGGAAAGTCACTCAGCCCGATGAGACGTCCAAGTCCACTGTCTCATGGCACTCAACACCCCCAAGGCCAAGAGCCAGCGCCATTCCGCAGAAATGGAAACGTGCCCGGTGGAGAGGAAGCCTGCTATCTCCGTCTGACCCCTCTTTTCCCTTCCTTATCTTTGGTTTTTTTTTTTTTTTTCTAAGAAGCTCTAAAGTTGGAAGCAGGAGATCCAAATCAGATTGACCTCTGCTTAGTCATGAAGCCTTGGGAGAGTCATTTCACTTCTCTGAGGCTGAGTTTTCTTCTTCATTTTACTTCTCTGAGGTCAGCTAGAGGCTAGACCGACTCTCCCGGAGGCCTTTTCTGACAGTGAAAAGACCCGAGGGATCGCCCAGTGCAACACCAGGCCTTCCTGGTGCCCACGAGTGTCCGCAGGCCTTCCCTACCTCTCACACCACTTGAGGGTGTTCGAGGATCACATCCTATGTTGCTTCCTCCAACCCTGCCAGCCAGCATGTGCCTTTAGATACAAAAGTTTCCCCGCCACCCCAACCTGGGAGTTTAGCAGGAGGAGGTAAAGTGCTTCCCAGAGGCAGAGAATTACGGTCTGATGCCCGCGTGGACCATCAGGGGCTTGGAGAGCGGTAGACAGGTGTGGTAAGACGGTTCTCATCAAGCCAGGCCCCTCCTGCCTTTCACCCTAGCCACCCTTCCCAAATGCTAGGTCCAGTCCGTGAAACGGGCTGGCCCGGGTGGAAGAGGAAACAGAACGCGGGGCTAACGTGTGGGGCGGGTGGAATGACACGGGCCTCGGGGATGGGGCAGCGGCCCCATGATGCTCACAGCCAACCTTGAGGCCTGGGAACACACCACCTCACGGCAAAGGGACTCTGCCAGTGGGACTGAGGTGAAGGGCCACTGCAGTGTCTGTGGAGGCCCCCTCTGACCACACAGGTCCTTCAAAGCAGAGGCTCCTTCCTGGTGAGATCAGAGTGACATGACGTCGTCAGCCTTGAAGACAGAGGATCAAGCCAAGAAATGGAGGCGTCTCTGGAAGCTGCAAAGGCTCCAGGGAGAAACGCAACCTGACCGTCCCTGTGTTGATCTCAGACTGGGGGACCATCGGACTCCTGACTTCAGAAGTCTAACAATTAAACGTGTGCTATTTTAAGCCACAGAACGTATTAGAGGCAACAGGAAACTAACATGGCCTCCAAAGAGAGCAGAGCCCTGGGAAACGCCCCCTGCACCCCTTATTCCCTCTTTCCCCGGGTTCTTATCACCTCTGATACCAACATTAAGCGCAGACATGACTGGACTTCTCTGCCAGGAAAACTTCCCGCTGGCTCATTTGAGCAGTGGTTTCTAGAGACATGGGTTGAGCTTCAAGGCAGGAGCCAACCACACTCAGGATTTGTGAGGGGTAGGTTGTGGGGGCCTTGTCTCTGCCACGAGGCTGGGCAGGGGAGACGGGACCCCACTGATGACAGGGTGAGCAGGTCTCTCTCCTCCAGGCAGGAGGAGGTCTTGGGACAAGAACACCCTAGGCCTTGCACCCCGAGTTCTAGTCCAAACCCATGAGCAGGGGGACCCCCAGTGCATCACTTCACTCTCCACTCTTCTCACTCATAAAACGAGGATAAGGATCTTGGCCTGCCTGTCTCCCTGACAGCTCTGAGGATCATGTGAGAAAATGCAGGTAAACTCATCAACACCTCCTTTTCCACCTGACTGGGCGGGAGAGCAGTGAGGTCAATAAACCAATTTCTTCCTTAGGCGCTGCCACAAGTCAAATCACCCTGCGATCTCAAATATCCCAGGCCTCGGCTTCACTCGTGCGGACTGAATGCTCACAGGAGCCCTGAGGCCTCTTCCAGCAGACGGTTTTTCTGCCTTCTGTCTGGCCGCTGGCACCCCCTACTGGAGCTCTCGGGAACACCTGCTCCTCGACACTCCCCCAGGACTTGGACCAATTCACCACCACTACCTTCTTCAGTCTCCAGTCCAGCCCTAACCCTGACCCTGACCCCGACCCTGACCCCCGGCTGAGAATGTCAGCATCTGGCCGTGGCTAAACAAGTCTAAGACCGTGCTGGGAAGCGGCTGGGCCCCTGATTCAGTAACTGGCAAAGCGTGCGGGCTCCCTCGCTGCAGGGCCTATGCCCAGGCCAGAGACAACCCCCAGGCCCCCGACAGGGCGGGCACTGGCTCCCTTGGGCCGGGGGCTCGCCTCTCTCCCCCAGGATACCCCGACTCTGCCCTCCCCTCACCATGCATGGGAAGACGAGAGGTGGAGGGCGTCAAGGGGCTGAACCTCAGGAAGGAAGAGAGAAAGCCTTTCAACTATTAAATCTGTTTAGTAAAGACAATTTAGCTCATACAAAACGACAAGAGTTCACAACAGTCTGAGAGGTGGGCGCCGTCAGAGGCGGGGAGGCACTGCGGGCATCGGAGCCCTGCCCTCGCACCCCGAGAAGGCCCCAGACACCCCCAGCCCTGCCCGAGGGAGATGAGAGCTGAAGCATCACCGGCCCCTGCCCCAGGGACCGTGGCGCGGGGCCCTCCCCACAGCGCTCAGGTTAACATGGGGCCTCCCCACCCCACACTGGCCTGGACACGTCGCTGAGTTGTTTGGGGCGGGGGGCGGGGGGCGGGTGG
>SJYA01002182.1:523533-548528 GCA_006410615.1 Neotragus moschatus | reverse complement strand
TGGGGGGGGGGGCCGAGGGAACGGCTGGTGGGAGAGGGGCAGAGTCGGGACATCTTTGGTGCAAAGCCTCCCCCACCCGCACCACGGACACTTGCAGAGGCCACGGGGGGGGGGGTGCCATGCTCGCCCCCAAGGGACTGCGGACCGACGCCCCGGAGCCTGGGAGGCACTCGAAAGGCAGGCTCACTCACGTGGGCTGAGGGCGGGCCTGCTGCAAAACGGCTGCAGACATGAGAGAACAAACACCAGCAGGTTAAGAACGGCAGGAAGGGGGGCAGAGGCCTAGCTCGGCGCGTCGGCGGAGGCTTAGGACCGGCACAAAGCCGGCGGAGAGCTCCAAGCGGAGCTCCGATCTTCCTAGCGCTGTGCCAGTGCTCCGCGCGCCCTTGATTGCGCGGGGAGCGGCCCACACAGGCGGGGCGGGCGGCCTGGCGCGGGGCCAGACAAGCTCCCAGGCACTTGGGCAGGCCCAGCGCAGGCAGGGTGGGCCCGAGGGGGAGATGGTTCCCAGCGCGGCAGGGGCCGCTCACGGGCACAGGCACTGACCCGGGCTCGGGCACACGCACGCACACGCACACACACTCACTCCTATCCGTCTGGCACACCGGGGACATCCAAGGGCTCAGCAGAGCCTCCAGGCCCCGGACCCCACAGTCTGCAGCTCCTGGCAGGCCTCAGCCAGTGGGGACCTGGGGCTGTAGCGGGGAGGTCAGGGGGCCAGCGGCGCAACGCAGGGACGCCCCTCGAGAGGCACCCTAGGACACCCTAGGACACACCCCAAACCCTTGCAGTCTCCAGACAGGACAAGGCTTGGGGACACGGGTGGGAGTGAGGGCAAGAACAATAAAAGAAGGTTCGTAAAAATGTTAAGTCAAATTACTGATAAAATTGCCAAATGAGCACAGGGTCGAGGGCACGGTGCTCCCTCTCCCCGGGGCCCCAGCCTCCCGGGCACCCTCTCTCAGGGAGGTGGCCGGAACCGAAGGCAGAACGCAGCCTCTGAAGAGGTCCCGGCCCCTCGCGGCCAAGGAGGAGGGGAAGCGGGAGGAGGCGGCTCTGGGTCTCTCTGTTTAAAAAATCCAGCCAGGTCGATAGTTATTGCTTGTCCTCCAGTGGAGCGGCCAGCCCAGCTCAGTGAGCGAGGGCCGCAGCCTCCAGGGCCCGCGCTTTCTTCCGCCTCTTCAGAAGCAGAGGGTTGGACGCGTCTTCGATCTTTTTTATCTTGATCTGCTCGTAATCGACCCGCATCGTGGCCAAGGCACTGGTCATCTCCTCCTGGGGGCGGTGACCGGGAGAGACATCAGAGACCACAGACGGAGCGGGGCGAGGATGGGGTGATGGGCGGGAGCAGAGACAGAGGGCAAGCTGGCCGGAGAGCCCAGGGCCGGCTCAGCAGAGCCCCCCTAGGGCCCAGAGCCCCGCAGCGAGCCTGGGGGAGCAAAGAGCACCGACTAGGAGCCAGGAGACCTGGTCTCACATCTGCTCCAGCCAGTCATTAGCTGGGCGACTGTGAACAGGGCACCCACCCTCCCCCCCAGGCCTCAGTTTCCTCATCTGCAAAATGAGGAGACTGCAGTGGACCTTTCAGAGGCAGAGTGTAACAGCTGGCAGGAAACAGCCACAGCCAACTTTAGACTGCCACAGAAGCCTCTGCCCACAGCCAGGTTGGGGAAGTGGCTCAGTCGCTGTGGTACCAGATGACACGGGATGAGAGGATGCAGAGCCAGCCGCCTCCCTGGGCACCACCAAGCCCCCGGCCAGGCGCCCCTCACCTTGACGTCCTCCCACCTCTCCTTGTCCTCCTTCAGGACCCGGCTGGTGTGCAGTGGGGTTTGAGGGACCTTCGTCGATTGCTGGGGGCAGAGAAAAGGGTCCGAGTGAAGACCTGGAGCGGGGTGGGGTCCGCAGGGACCAGCCCCGTGACCCAGGTGCCTCCAGCCCGCCGGGCTCACCATGATCCAGGGGTGGTTCATGAACTCGGTGATGGTCATCCTCTGGGTGGGCTCGGTCTTCAGCAGGTTCCGGATGAGCATCTTCACTGATGGAGGAAAGCAGGGTGCCCACAGGGCACAGAGACACCTCAGAGGCCACCCTCCCCTCCTGCTCCTTCCCAGTTTTCAAGGAGAAGCCAGACTTACAGGGGGTGTAGACACAGACCACTCAAGATGCTTGGCCCTGAGGACCATTACAGACAGCTCCACCATCGGACGGCCCTGCACGTCCCAAGCCCTGGCCCTACTGGGCCCTTCACACAGAGCAGGTGTGGGCTGGGTGAAGACCCACAGCCACATCCCTGATAGGAGATCATCCTTACACACACACACACACACACACACACGCACGCACGCATGCACGCACGCACGCACACACACACACACACACACACACACCACAGACACAGAGGCAGGACATACTCAGCAGGTGCAGGCTGGGTGAAGACCCACAGCCATGTCACTGATGGGAGACCACACAGACACACACACGTGCACGTGCTGTTTACCTTCCTCTGATACTTCTGACCATTCTGGGTTGGGGAATTCATACTGGCCCATTCGGATACGACTCTTCATGCCCGGAGAGATGGCAAGGCCATGGTTAGAATAGAAGGGGGGGTACCCACACAGCCTGAGCCGAGAGGAAGCAGGAAGAGAGAAACAGAGCTGATGTTATTTAGGTCCCGCACCAGGACTTCTTGCAAAGTTCACAGAGAAACTGGGACTCACTGATTCAGGTACAAAGTCAGGGACAGGGCCCAGGAACCCAACATACCGAGTATCTAAACTACACATCTTCCTGCCCATTGGCCAATTCGTAGCACTGAGCTGTCAGAGTCCACTCAACACTGAGAAGGGACACGCAGGACCCCGTGGGCACCCCCATCCAGAAAGGGGCACTAACTGTGGCCTCTCCCTCTCACCCCAGAGGCAGAGGTTTCGGCCCGCACCTGCCCAGCCCGCGCCCCCGGCCCCGCCCCCCACTCACAGGATGTACATGATGACACCCAAGGACCACATGTCGCAGGACTTGTCGTACTTCTCTGGGCCCAGCACCTCTGGAGCTGCAAACAGAGACGAGGGCAGTGGGCCTGGGCCTCGGAACGCCAGGATCCACCCAGGCCCTCTGCGGGTGATGTGCCCGCCCGACCCTTCAGCCCATCACGATGGGACCGAAGCTAGGCCCGGCAGGGAGGCAGTCGTAGCCCAGAGCCCGAGGGCCAGAATCTCAAGATAAAGCAAGTCTTGAACTGCAAGAGCCTTTTAGACTGCCTTTTAGTTTGACAGACCCATTTTGAGAGTTTCCTCTGTGCAGTCGGCTCGGGGTCCTGGACCAGAGGCACATCCCTGACCCCGCTGGGGGTCTGTCCGGAACAAGAGCTCTTCTCAGTGAAAGCGCACATGTGCACAAACTTCCACCTATAACCTCTCGCACATAACTTCCCATACCACTTCAGGCCCAGCGAGACCTGCTAAGCCTACTTCAGGTCAGGTCACATCAGAACCGGGCTACAAAGGGCCGGCAGACACAATTCTGGGCCCTGGAGCCCTGAGATCAGCAAGGGGAGGCTCTGGGAGAAGCTCCGGGCAAAGACGGGCTCCCAGGGTTTCTCCAGACTTACCCACATAGTATGGTGTGTAACAAGGAGTGGTCAGAGAGTTGTGACTGGTGGTTTCCTTGGCAAAGCCAAAATCAGTGAGTTTGAGAATGGCGTTGGGCCTTTTGGAGGTGTATAAGAGGTTCTCAGGCTAGAGACGGAGAGAGACAAGGAGTATCTGCTGAACTGTGAACGGCCATCAGAAACCGGCAGGGGAACGATTCCTCCCCTCCTTCCCGCCCTCATTCAGCAACCGTCTGTCCAGCCCCTGTGATCCGTACACCATGGGGACCCTCAGCCCCTGCCTCCCCAGAGATCACGGCAGGCGTGGGAGTAAGACACTAACGCAGAGACAGAGTGAGCACCACAGGGACACAGACCAAAGGTGGGGCTGTGGAGGGTAACTGAGGAGCACCGCCTCAGAAGGCTTCCCGGCCGGGAGGGGGATCTGCCCAGAGGACAGAGCCTGCGGGGCAGGGAGGCGCTCTGCCCACTCTGCCGCGGGAGCCAGGCAGCGGGGACGCAGGACAACCCTGAGGACGCTTCCAAGGGCCCTGACCCCTACAGCCTCCAGGCTCCCTGGGTTGGGGGGGGGGGGCAGTACAAACAGCCGGTACCTTGACGTCCCGATGGGCGATGTTGATTGAGTGCAAATACTGGATGGCCTCGCCGATGCTCTTCATTATCTCTGAAGCCTCTGCAGAGGAGACGGGAGCGGGGAGACAGAAGCTAAGTCACAAGATGCGTCCTTAGGTTTGAAAAGCTGAGGCGAGAGCCCTCCTGGGAAGCCTGAGGCCCCTGACGCCCCCACCCACCCCAGAAGGCGAGGTGCAGGTGCGGGCAGAGCCCCAGCAGCAGCTGGGCGGCGGGCCTGAGCACCTCCCCGGGAGCAGGCCCCTGGAGCCCCGCCGCCCCGCCGCCCGGCTGGGCCCGCGACAGACCCTTTCTACCTCTTTCCGTGAAGGCTTGGTCTCCTCGGTCCTGGATTCGACTGAACAGTTCTCCACCATCCAGACTGAAACAAAGCCACAGTTAGACCGAGGCGGTGACATCGCACTAGCGCGCTCGCCACTGCCCTCCAAGAGGAATGAGGCGCTTGCATGTTGAGTCTCAGCGCCCCCAGCCGGCAGCCCTGGGAAGGAAAGGGGCCGGGCGGGGAGCAGGGTCGGGCTGCTCACCACTCCATGACGATCAGCAGGCACTTCCGCCCCGCGTACAGGTTCTCGTAGACGTCCACGATGCGAACGATGTGCGGGCACTGTGAGGCGCGCCAGTGCAGCTCCACCTCGCGGCGGGCCTTGGGGCAGTCCTGCAGCATCTGCAAGCCAGACCTCCTGAGGGAGCGTGGGGGCTGCCCTGCCTGCGCCTCCCCTGGCCCGGCCCGCGTGCCCGCCAGCCCCTACCCGCACGCCACCGAACCCCGCCCCGCCATCTGCACCCAGCCCGCCCCGGCCCATCAAGTCCCCTGCCCCAGCCCATCGACGCCCCACCCCGGTCTATCCACCCCCCCACNATCACGGGACCTCTTCTTTCATTCAGCCTGAAACCTGGGAAACCGGGCCCCTGCAGCCCTGGACAGCCAACAAGGAGGTCTGCAGAGTCAGGAGGCCGCACACTGCCCCAGCGCCATGCGTGACCTCCCTGAAGAGCGGGGTCCCCCCAAGCCCCCCTCCTTGGGTCTGCAGCCATCAAGGGCGCGGGAGACACGCAGCCCTCGCAGCCCCTGACCTCATCTGCCCTGAAGGTCATCGCTGGGCACGTGTCACGTGCTGGCGTGGAAGCTGCTGGAACACAACGGAGAACACGGCAATGCAAGCCTGCCCCACGGAGCTTACACTCTGGTGCAGGAAGCGCGTGACAAACCCATTTTTTGTTTATTTCTAAATTACACGTCATGATTTGTGCTATAAAGGACGTGAGTTCTGTGCTGTCACAGAAGCAGCAGTGCTGCTGAGCAAGAATCTCTTTCTTCCCGGATTCCCGAGATGAGAGGCTGCGGGGGCGTCTCCTGTCTCTTCATCCAGCTCAGCTCAGGACATGAGACGGGAGACACGGGCAAGTCTTGGGTGACGCGACGCTTTTCCTCTACAGCTACAGGGGCAGAACGAGTAGGATCCCCTTCTAGAACCTCTGCCCAGCTCAGAGAGGAGCAACTGGTGGACCTCGCCTAGGAAGCGATCGAAACAGGAATCT
Source organism: Neotragus moschatus (assembly GCA_006410615.1). Classification (NCBI taxonomy): domain Eukaryota; kingdom Metazoa; phylum Chordata; class Mammalia; order Artiodactyla; family Bovidae; genus Neotragus; species Neotragus moschatus. Next base: position 542,743 of record SJYA01002182.1, on the reverse strand, counting down.
AACAGCACACCTTTTCAGTCTTTGAAGGTGAGAAAGTCTGAAATAAAAGGCACACAGAAGCACACCATCAGGGTCCCACGTGTCGGCACACACACACATTCCCAAGCACTTGGTCGGGAGGTAAGGGCGATTTTCATACTGGTTACTGATTTTCATTACTGTGACAGGAGAAGATCCCAACCCAAAGCAAAGCTAAAACTTACAGCGGGGAACCCAGTACCCAAAGCCTTTACAGCCCTGAGCCACTCTGCCCAGGAGAGCGTGACCTTCCCTGCAGTTCCCGCCTCAGCCTCGCTCTCCCTCTCCTGGGCAGACAGGAAGGACCAGCCTCCAACCAAAAGGCGAGAGGCTTATAAGTTATGCTTATAAACGACACATTTTTTAAAATATTTGCAACACGTGCTAGCCAAAGGTTAACTTAACTCTGGCAAATCAACTGTAAAAGATTAACAATCCAATGTAAAACTGGCCAAAGAAAAGAACAGAGAGCTCAAAGAAAGAAAATCAAACGAAAGAAGGCTGTTGCCACTCATTAAAAGAGAAACGTTTATCAAACGTAACAATAATTTCACCAGAATGGCAAATTTTCTTTCTTTAACCAAAAAAGAACAAAAGCCGCAATTCTCTGGCAGTCCAGTGGTTAGGACTCTGAGCCCCCACGGCAGAGGATGCAGGAGCCACTGCTGGTCAGGGAACTAAGACCCTGCAGCCATCCAACCAAAAAGCAAACTCCTGAGCTTATGCAGAGAGTCCTGAGGAAAAGGCACCCTCTCATACACACAACAGGGAAATCAACCACTCTATTTTTGGCTATGTCTATCAAAACCGTAATGTTCAAACCTTAGGCCCAGTAACTACTTAGCTAGGACATCATTCTACAACAATGTTCCTAAAGCATCTTAATGGCAAAAAAAAATTGGTCATAACCTAAACGTCTACCACTAAGGAACTGATCAGACAGGTGCCAGGCAGGACGGAGGAAGGCACAGCCTGCCGCAAGGGAGAGGCAGGGCTGCACTCGCCACCAGGAGGGGACTGGGTGTCAGCAAATGGGGACGCAGCAAAGAACGGGAGGCTCCTCTGGGTTTTTCACGTTCTAACTTTTTCTGGAGGCTAAATTACCTCCCCCCAGAAAACATCCACAGTGTTGACCAAAAGAAAAGCTTATATTTTCTCATCTTTCCCCTTTTTTATTTTACATTTCTGTGTACTGTTTGAGTCTCTATCATCTGCATGTATTTCTTCTTAAAGACTAAGTCTAGGAATTCTCAACGGGTGCAGTATGCTTTGGTCTTCCATTTGACCACCAGCCTGAGGCCCCCAGAAGCAAGCCCGCCTTCTTGTTAGAGCAGAAGGAGTGGAGATGGGGACCACAGTGGGCGGGGGGAGGGGGTGTTGCTGGTACTCAGAGCACGAGGGGAGCCCAAATGATGAGAAGACCTGCCATCTTCCTGGAGAGTATATAACCCGAATATGGCTCCCCTGGGGGCTCAGCGGTAAAGAATGCGCTTGCCAACACAGGAGACGTGGGTTCAATCCCTGCATTTGGAAAATCCCCTGAAAGAGGAAATGGCAAACCACTCCAGTATTCTTGCCTGGGCAAACCCATGAACGGAGGAGCTTGGTGGGCTACAGTCCACGGGGTCGCAGAAGAGTCAAACGTGACTTAGCAACTAAACAACGATAACCCGAACGTGACAAAGGGCAGGCTGCAGCCCCAAACCACCACTGCTGAGCACTTCTGACTTATCTGGGAAGGGGCCCTGCACTCAGCGCGGATGTCACCACAAAGGAGTCTGGGAGGAACCCCAAAGCCACAGGACACAGAGATTTCTGTTTCTTCCAGCACACAGAAAGAGAAAGAAGACTCTTCATGTGTGCCGCGCCGACCAGGTATCAGGTGCACTTTATATACAGAAAATACGCTGTATTTAAGCCTCCTATGGGCCTCTGGGAAGCCTCCATTGCTGACTGCATTTACAGGTGTGGCGACGGGCTGGTGGGGCGACTTGCCCCAGGGAACACAGCTAGTGATGACAGCCAGGACCCAACCCCATTAAGACCCCAACCTCCAGGTCCCTATTTCCACGACACTCGAGGCTTCGACAAACAAACCCCGGGCTGCGGACACGAGCGCCTGTCCCCAGAGGCCTCCCTTCCCGGCCCGTCTGGGGTCAGCCCCGGCCATCTCTATGTCCACCAGGCCCCGCTCAGAGATTGACACCAAGGAACTGCAACACTCACCGACCAAACGGGGATTGCGGATCCAGACCACACCGCAGGCTGTGGCTCAATGCCCGAGACACGGCATATTGCCCTGGACACAGGTGGATGGGGGCAGGGAGGAAACATACGGGACTAGCCAAGTGTGCTGGAAGCTAAAGTCCGAGTGGCGGGGAGAGAAACGCCCTGTTCTTTGTAGTATGTAGTTATGATTTTACGAAATCCAGAGATGGGCAAGCCATCAAGAGAAAATAAGACCAGAGGAGGTCATGAACAACGCTTCTGGTCCACCCGTGGCCCCCATCCATCTAACCCTACGCAGCTAACAAAGCAAACATAAACCTTCAGTTGGAAGTGATAAATGCCGCTCATCTTCATGGGGCTAGTTCAGCGGAATGAGATTCAAGGAATGTGTGCCCTAACCGACGGATCTGGGGGGACGTGGAGGGAATTGAGAGAGAAAGAAGAGGACGGTCTTGTTAAGACAGCTGGGTGAAGGCAGAATGAAAAAGAACAAGAAGTGGGTACTGTGGTAACAGGTGGGGGCTATGGGGTAAGAGACGGGAACTGCTCTTTCCTACACAGTTGACGAAAATGGACCAGATGCAAGACAGAGCTCCAACCACCCGCCACGAGCACCTGGACATCGGAGAGGGAGACGAAGTCCTTTTCTGCTAAGAGCAGGGTCCCTGACACATTCCTATCTTGCCTCACTAAGGAGTTCACCGTTCAATCAGCTGAAGATGCAAGAAGGGAAGTGTTACCTAGAACTTGATTCTAACCAAAAAGCAAAGGCCAGCAAATTACATTAAAAAAAAAGAAGAAGAAGAAGAAGAAAGAAATCTCAATTAGCAAAAACAATAACAACAGAAGAATACCACATTGGGGGATAACCTCGTCAATCTAGAGTTCCAAGGAGGGAAGAAAAAGCCTGGAGACAGAAACAATTGTTTCACCTAGACTTCCTGAAAAATCTGAGACAAAGGGACAGTATAAGCAGAGATCCCAAAAGGGAATACAGTTGGAAAGACGAGGCCTGGTCTCCAACAAGTGGGTTCTGAGCATCTAAAGCACGATAATGCCCAGCTGCCAAAGGCAAGGTCACAGCACAGGGGGCTGAGGTGTCCAAAGACACGAGCAACTGCCCGAACCCTGGACAGTCCCAACGAGAGTTGGATGAGCTCAAAGAACACATAAGCAGAGCTGATGGAAATGCAAGAACTACTTGAAATAAGTCTTAAACCTACACGTGAAGCTGGAAGAAGACCCAGGGAGGGAGTGCGCCCCTCGTGGGGAGGGACAGAGGCTCTCGTCTACCAAAGTGATAGCGACCGTGCTACCATTTCTTTCAAGGAGAAAGTTCTTCAAACTGGACCATATTTAAGGTAGACCTCAAATCCAAGCTCGTCCAAGAACTGACTGCTGCTGCTGCTGCTGCTAAGTGGCTTCAGTCCTGTCCAACTCTGTGTGACCCCATAGACGGCAGCCCACCACGCTCCCCCGTCCCTGGGATTCTCCAGGCAAGAACACTGGAGTGGGTTGCCATTTCCTTCTCCAATGTATGAAAGTGAAAAGTGAAAGTGAAGTCGCTCAGTCGTGTCCGACTCAGCGACCCCATGGACTGCAGCCCACCAGGCTCCTCTGCCCATGGGATTTTCCAGGCAAGAGTACTGGAGCGGGGTACCATTGCCTTCTCCGAAGAACCAACTGATAAGCGCCCAAAGACGACTGAGCTGAAAGATACACCCCAGTCTCAGAAGAATCACACCCCACGATCAGAAGGAACCTGCAGCAGGTGTGACGCCCAAACCACCACTGGTCAGCACCGAGGAGCCGTGGGGAGAGTGGGCAGTGCCCAGCTTTCTGGCAGTGAGCACTCCCCCAGTGCCCACTCCCCCAGTGCCCACCCTGCCCCAGGCACGGGGTGAGGGGGTTGTCAAGGAGTTAAGCCTAGTGAAGGAAACAGTCAAGGAAAAAGAAACAATATGCACACAGAATTGCTAATAAGAAGGAGCACGCGACTTCACATCTGTCTGTCGCAAGCCTCTAGGGCAGGTCATAAACTAGACCGTCACTGCCTGGGCTAGCTCCCTGAGAAGCCAAGGTGCCCTAGTCATGCCACCTTTTCCAGCAGGCTTACTAAATTATAGGCCAGACAAAAAATCCATATTAATCCATGGGCCCTTGCCTTCTACATGGACATAGGCAAAGGCTCCTGCCAGACCTTTGGGATGATAAAGAAAGAGGCAGTGAGATGACAAAGTACTTTATTTGTAATTATTATCAATGGCCAACACTCAAGGGTTATTTCATGGATCTAGGACAGGCTAAGTGTTGTTGTTTAGTCGCTAAGTTGTGTCCGACTCAGTGACCCCATGGACTGTAGCCCGCCAGACTCCACTGTCCATGGGATTTCCCAGGCAAGAATACTGGAATGGGTAACCATTTCCATCTCCAGGAGATCTTCCTGACCCAGGGATCGAACCCGTCCTTCCTGCATTAGCAGGCAGATTCTTTACTGCTGAGCCACTGGGGGGGCTGAACATGCACCAAACTGAGCTCGGCACACACTCTGACTTATTGCCCGGTCTCGGTAAATGACAGTGTAGCCAGACTCCGGCATATAAATCGCGAAGCAGCCATCTGCAGCCTCTCTCCACCCGCCCCCAACAAGCCAATCCACCTCTGTCTATGCAAACATCCCCCAATCCAGTCTGGCTGCCGCTTGCTTGGTCCCCTTGGCCCTTCCGTGCTCTCTAACTAGCTTCTAGGCTTGGTCTGCTCTCCAACATCAACCTCTAAAAGGCAAATCTGAGAAGACACATTTTCTTCTTTAAACGTCACCACTGGCCAGGAGGATAAAACCCCAAGTCCTTAGCTTGGTCTTTCCTAGCTCCTGCCCATAATACCTCTGCCCTCATCCCACTTAAGCTGCACTGAACCCCACTGTCCTCCAACACGCCGCGCCTTGTCAGGACGTCAGTCTTCGCACCCTTCCAGCGCCACTGCAATGCCACCTCCTCTGTGAAGCCTCCCTAGTGACTTCCAGCCACAGCAGTCCCTCTTTCCTCTCTGCTCCCACAAGACTCTTGCTAAGCTCCTACTTCAACAAACACGCTGGTGCTATTTACAAGACTGGTCCTCCTGCTATACAGACCACGTGCCTTTGGAGACTAGGACCGTGTCCTCTTCACTTTTTGATTCCCAATCCTGGGCCTAATACATGGATTCATGGATGTACTCAATAAATATTTGCTTGTTGACTAAACCCAGAGAACACCTCCAGTGGCAAGCCACGGAATGCCATCACTGGCTTTGCCTACAATTTTACCAATACACTGGCTAAAGATGTAGTGCTCAGAAGTGCATCAGACCTGCAGGTGACTCACACAGGGGGCGCGTGTAGGTAACAGATTTTTTTAAAGATCACAGTAAGCGAAAATATGGGCCAAAGTAACTCCCGAAAAATATCATATGTTGGGGCTCAAAAAACATCTACTAAAATAACAGCATGTGATGAGAGAGACCTTTCTGAAGTCAGATCCACACAACTCGATGAGTGAGAGCGAAGGCTCTGCAGGCGGGCTGCCTGTATGAGTCTCAGTTCTTCCATTAACTGGCCATGAGATTCTGGAAGTTTCCTAACTTACACCTCCAGTTTCTTTCATTGCAATGCAGGGGTAAGAACAGTACCTACTTCACAGGGCAATTCAATAAAGTCTACTATTGTTTCTTGATGCTGCCGCTGTTAGGTTGTTAAAAGTTACTTCTAAGAGAAACTATAAAGCATTGTTGTTAAAAGCAAGGGCCTTACAGTTAGACTGCCCTGAATTCAAGCCAGCTCTAAGCTTAGTATTAATAGCTGCCTGACCTTAGGCAGTTATCTCACTTCCTTTTTTTTTTTTAAATGAGCTCCCTGACCAAGGATAGACCCTAGGTCCCCAGTAGTGGAAGTGCAGAGTCCTAACCACTGGACTGCCAGGGAATTCCCTTACTTTCTAATCTCCAATGTTTCCATCCATCAAATGGGGCTAATGGTAGTTATCTGTCAGAGAGACTCACTTTAGCATTACAGTTAATCCTTGAACACAAGGGTTTAAACTGCACACTTACATGCGGAGTTTTATTAATGAATACATACTACAGGACAACAGCATCCCCAGTTGGCTGATTCCAAGGGTATGGAACTGCAGGTGCAGAGGGCCGACTGCAAACTTAACACGTGGGTGTTTGACTGCATGTGGGTCAGTGCCCCAAACCCTCATGCTGTTCAAGAGTCAGGTGTATTAGTGTATTTCAAGTGGGTTAAAAAAAGGATATAAACTAAATGCCCACTAATAGAAACTGGTCAAATAAATTACGGTATACCCATAATGGTACATTAAATAACATGCAATTATAAAACAGGGGGTAGAGCTAGATAAACTGAGATCAAAACTTCTCCTAAAAAGATATGCTTCCATGCAAAAGGCAAGCTGCAGACTGATACATATAGTCTGGTTCCAGTTTTGAAAAAGAAAAGGCAGATATGTGTACATATGTGTTTACCCACTTTCTTGTAAATAGAGACAGCCTTGCTTAGTAGTGTGTGTATGTGTGTGTGTGTACACTCAGTCATGTCCAACTCTGCAACCCCATGGACTGCAGCCTGCCAGGCTCCTCTGCCCATGGGATCTTCCAGGCAAGAATACTGGAGTGGGTTGACATGCCCTCCTCCAGGGATCTTACGGACGCAGGGATTGTACCTGCATCTATTGTGTCTCCTGAACTGGCAGGCAGATTCTTTACCACTAGGGCCACCTGGGAAGCAACATGGAACCACACAAATGACCATACAAAATAATCGTAATCATCAATGGGGAAAACTGATTGTTGCATGACCTTGAGAAATTTCTATCAAAACATTAACAACTCTTTTACTGTCAGTTATAAATGAATAAAGAAGCAAGAAACTAGTATAGAATTAATATTGATTTAGCACACTAACTAAAAATTAGAGACATTGAGAATGACTGTTTTGTTTCTTTGTAAAAACTCATGCAGAACAGGCTAAACAGAGCTTGCCTTCTCAAGAAGGTTTAACACACGAGACAGAGCAAACATCTTTTCCACGCCTTTATAAATTGCCACACTCTTTGTAAATCTGAATCAGTTTCCACCATTTTATCCTTTGGGTTTTCAATGTTGCTAAACACCTTCAAGAGTCCCTTCCATGTGAAACTTTTCCCCAGCGTCACTTCCTCTGGCACGTCTTTGTCCTCTGCGTCACAACCGCTGGGTCAGGGGATTTGCCTTCACTTAATTCTCCTGGCCGCATACGCAGAGTCTCAAACAGCGGCAATGTCGACATCCCTGCAGTCAGCTGTGATTCCACTGATGTTCAGTTATGGAATTTCACTTTCAGCATTACCATTTTTCACTTCTTTGCTGAAATTTCATCAATGTTGGGCAATTTCCTCTTTTGATTATCCATTTTTGTGAAACGTCACCTGAGTTTATTGCTAGGAGACAAGCAAGCAGCGCAACAGCTGCACACTTGCCCGTGTGAACTCAACAGCAGACAGGCAGCGACCTCCACCAGCAGACACACAGAAGGGCCGTGACTGGCCACTGAGCCTCACACACATCTGTCAGGCACACAGGGATGTGTGAGCTGAAGCGCTAGCTGCGAAGTCTGTACTCTGTACAATCACTCACAGTTCACAGAGCATAACAACTCGAACTGGAACTATGCCGTCTGGGGACTGGTGCTATTTAACTAAGCTGCAGTAAATGAAATCCATGTATACTCTAACTGTGAAAAGGAAGGACTGCCTGCACAACGAACGAACATACGAGGGAAGTATACACGTAAACAGTAACAGCGGTTACCTTTCAGGAAGAGCTCCATTATTTAAATTTTTTTCAATTACTAAGTTCTACACTGTGGGCATGGTCCTCAGCCTGACATGATTTTCCCCGTGAGACATTTGAAAATGTCTGGAGACATTTCTGATTGCTGCAACTTGGAGCGGCACAGGGAGGGCTGCATCTGGGAGCTGGTAGGTAGAGGACCAGGATGCTAACTCCTAAGAAGCACTGGACAATTTCCACAACAGACTTATCTGATCCAAAATGTCAATAGTACTCAAGCTGACAAACGCTGTTTTAAACCAAACAGTTTTTATTAAGTTCGCTTTAATAGCACCTTTCTCATAAAGTGGTGGCAGAGATAAACTGAGAAGATGGCAAGCAGAAGGTGCACAAGATGCTGTTAGTATCAGAGGCTCTCAATGACTTCGAGCTGCAGGAGCACCTCAGCATCACCTTAGATTTGCGGTATTCTGTTTTCCAAATATCTGATCTGATGCCGTGATGTGGTCATGGCGCAGCTGCCAAGCAGTGAGCACCACCTTCAGCTCCCCGCCAGATCAAGATCCTAGATCAAGACAGACGTCCAGACCCAGCCACACTCGGCAGTTCTCACATCGCACGCATCCACTGTCACGTCCAAGCAAAAGGAAACTATGAAACTTCCAAAAAATGATGACCAGGGCATAAAAGGTCTGAGAAGAAAGTCACAGGACAAACGGGTCGATAAACTGGGACAGTTATTCTGAGCAGTTCAGAGACTGGATGTGATAACCCTCCCAAAATTCTGTAGGGGTGTCACAGAGAAGAGGGTATGTGACTCCCCATGGCAGAAATTACAAGGAGCTGTCCTCCAACAGGAGGGGCTTGGAAGGTACTAACCTCCTTGCCCCTGGAAACACTCGGGCAGAGGCTCCTGGAGGAATCCTACACTGAGTCAAAGAATCACCTAGATGAGCAACACGGTGTTTTCTAATACTCACGTCAACAGAACACAGCACGTGATTTTGAGAACAAGAAGTAACTGCCTCCTTTGACCCAGCAATCCCACTCCTATGTACTGACTCAAGAAAAATGAAAACATTATGTCCACAAAAAGACTTGTACAAGAATATTCACAGGAGCTTTACTCATCATAGCCCAAAACTGGAAATGCTCCAAAGGAGAACAGATAAGCAAACTGTATCCCATCCATACAATGGAAAACTCAGTTCAGTTCAGTTCAGTTGCTCAGTCGTGTCCGACTCTTTGCNCACATTCCCAGCAAAGTACAAGAGAGCCCGGGAACCTCTCAGGACTTTCAGTCCCCATAACCAGTCCCTTCTTTCCCTGCCTGAGCCATCTGGTTTCCCTGGAAACCAGAGAAGCTAGAGCTTCTGGCCTCAGATCTTCAAGGGGAGGAGTATACGTTCCATGCTTCTCAAACCAAGGTTACCTCACAAACCAAAACACAACTTCAGGCAGGACTTCCCTCCGGCCATTCTCCTGGGGGAGGGCGTGAGGGCAAGGCGGCACAGAGGTCAAGACTCTCCTGGAGGCGGAGTGCCTGCGGGTGGGGAAATCCCACTACCCTCATGGGCCGCACCTCGGGGAAATCTGGAATCCTCATCAGGCCGGTCCACAGGACACCCTGTCAAGGTCCTGATGTGCCCCAGCTGCAAAGAGGGCTGTGCAGGAGACACAGACCCAACAAGGCCTGTGGGAAAGACGACACAGGGGCGCAGGGCCACTCGTCCCCAGCCCCGGCCTACTCTGCCGGGCCAGAATCAGGGCAAGTCCGGACAGGGGACAGCGGGGCAGGGGACGGCGGGAGGGGGGACGGCAGGGCAGGAGAGAGCGGGGCAGGAGATGGCAGGGCAGGAGATGGCGGGAGAGGGGACAGCGGGGCAGGTGATGGCAGGGCAGGGAACAGCAGGAGAGGAGACGGCGGGGCAGGTAATGGCAGGGCAGGCGAAGGAGGGAGAGGGGACGGCGGGGCAGGCGACCATGGGGCAGGGGAAGGGGAACCAGAGAGAGATGACAGGGTCAGGCTCAGACCACGCCCTGCCTTCTAGCCTTGAGGGGTCAACAGGGCAACAGCACTGTCCCTCAGTGCCAGGACCTGGAAAGAACACAGATGAAGGTTCTTCTAAATAAGGAAAGCTCCACCCCGGGGTCAGAAAGAATTTCCATAATGACCGATTTGCCTACAAGTGGCCTGAGAGCATTCCCAGCAGTGGCGGTGATGCATTCCAGCGGACAGGGGCGGAGGGAGGAGCCGCCCCTTCTTCTCCCCGACGCCGCCCAGGCCGCCCTGCTCTCTGCTGCCCACCTCGAGTAAGCTCAGAGCTTTCTGGCAAGGGTTCCCTCCCTGGGGGCCTCCAGTCCTGGGGGCCCAGAGTTACTCGTCCCTCTGGGACACTGGAGCCTGGGAGTCTGCAAACACTGCCCCCAGCTGGCGGCAGAGCTAATACTACCGGCTTCCTGGGGCTGGCGGGGCAGCTGCCCTTCCCCTCCTGGGCTCACACAGCCCAGGGCTGGGCTGCCCCTCCCACCTGAGCCATGCCGTTGGTGGCAAGGCAGGGGGATGCCAGGGAAGACGCCAGGGAGACAGGGACAGGCACCCTCGTTCCTGAGGACACACTTCGCCCCTTCCCTCTGGAGGTCAAAAGAGGAGACGCGACACAAAATACAGATACACATACACAGGGAGGAAGTCCGGGCCTGCCCTCACGGCACAGAGCTCCACCTACGCTGGCAGTGCACCATCTCCAGAAGCGTCACCGACTCCCACCAACACTCCCCCTGCCCCTCAGCTGCTAACTTCCTCGTAAACAACCACGACCCCCTAGCAAGCTGCCCGGGAGGACCCAGAGGCGCGCAGAGGGTTCCGGTGTGAAGTGAGGCTCTTCTGCAAGTAAAGAGCCCAGCGGAGCCACCAAACCCTTCCTCAGAAGCCGCCGTCAAGGGGACCAACCTTTACATCCACCTCTGGTCACCGATGGTCTCGAAACAACTTTAGCCTGAATTTTAAAATTCCACAGACTTTACTAAGTCCACTTCCCAATTCTGAATCCTTACTTAAATTGAAGCCAAAAAGCCTTCATCTCGGTTCCCCAGTGCCTTTCCGCCCTGGCCGGTGGGGAGGGGAGAAAAGACAGTCTATCTGCCTCTCCAGTGGCCACCTCAAGGTGCAGATGGGGATCAGACCAGGAGGCCACGCAGAGGCAAGGGAGCTAACTCTTGCACCCCTGCACTTCCAGACCTGTCAAGCAGCGGCCTCTGAGTCATCAGGCCCTTTCTCCAAGGGCAAGGAGCTCTCAGTAGCTGGGGCTCAAGCGGGGGTGGCCGCCCACTGCTTGTTCCCCCCACCCCGCCCCCCAACGCTGCACACTGCCACTTCCCAGGCATGACAGATGTAACTGCTATTCAGTGTGTTCAAGACAGGACAAAAGCCTTCTCCAAAAGCACAAAGCCAGCAGGAATGCAGACAGGCCAACGTCAAGGGAAGCCACCTGCCAGGGGGCCCTTCTCTGCCACACCGCCGGCGTGCACACACACAATTTTTTAAGCCTCTCAAACCTGTGTTAACATACAGGCAGGTGAATTTTTCTCTGAATCACTGGACAGTCCTCCCAGAGCAGGGAGACTTCGCCACCATTTCTCAAATAGTGTTCTGCAGGATGTTAGTAAGTGACAGGTATCAAGGAAAAGGGGCCCGACACACGTCAGAAGCACCAGCTTATACAAAGCCGAACAGATTCTTCTGCTAAAGGACTTCTCAGCGCCTTTAGAATGTTAATGTGTGCTGAAGAATGTTTCCCAGATTCATTTCATCACAGGATGTCTCAGGACTGACGTTCCACCAACACAGTCCAAGACTGTCTGGTGTCTGGAGAAACGGGTGACTCTATCCCATGCTCAGTCCCCTTATGAAGCTCGTCTACTATTTGAAATACATGAGAAACACTTTGCATACGCACTTCCTTCTCAATGAGCTTCCAGGGAACAGAGGAACAGATTCACGAGCGTGCTGTGGTATCTCCACAGTTCGGTTCAACCAGCGATGACATTTCCACAGAGACCACTAGAACTCCATCCAAAACACTGAACGCCTGCACACGCTCAAGCCAACCCTGGCTCTGAATTGTCTGTGCTTATGGCACCAAGGACCAGGGTTCAACTGCAGATGAACCGGCTGGTTTTATTCCCTGATCAAATCTCTCCCTAGACTTCCTCAGCTGTTTTGCATTTGCCCGTAAAAGTAACTGGGTGACTGCACTGAATGTGCACGCCTGGGGCCAGTGAGATGCCACTCTAAGTACCGCACGTGGTCGGGGGAACCTCAGCCACTGACACCACCAAGTCCAACAGAGGAGCCTGAAAGGAACAGCCGGCTAACCAAGCTGGACCAGAAAGCGTTCTCCCCCAACCTTCCTCCCATCATGGGCGTGACAGACACTCAGAAATGACAAGAACCGGCAACATCTCCCAGGAAGTCCAGTATTTTTATATTCAAACTACGTATTTCAGGTTCTCTTGGATCTGGAAGTAGTCCCCCTACTAAAAAAAAAAACTTGTTTGTCAGACAGACCCTTCCTTCGGCTTGGAAACAATAGAGGCTGTGTGTGTTGGGATAACTTCATAGAAAAGCCCCTTCAGGAGCCCCTCTGGTACCCTGGTGTGGGCTTCCTGCTTCATTCACAGTAAAGCGCACCCTGGAGGGGCGCCTCCCACTGACCTCCGCAGCTGAGCCCCAGGCGGTGCCCTCAGCCCCCGCCCCACACCCAGGAAACCTCTGCCTCTTACAGCCTCTGCCCTTGTTCTGAAGCCACAGACTATTCCCGGCGTGCACATTTCTGAGAACACCTTCGGCGGAGATGGAGATTGTGGTTCTTCTCTGGGCACCACCAAGAGGTTGGGGAACTCCAAGGACTCTGGGTCTGACCTAAGAAGGGGGAGGCCCTATGTCAGCTCTCCCCTCCCAACCCTGGAAACATCAGAAGAAAATAAGGTGAGATCCCACAAGGTAATGCTGAACAGTCTCCGTTCATAACCAAATACAAAAGTGCATGTTTTATCACCTTAGAAAAAGGTTCGTAGTTTATTTCTACCCTATTTTCCAAATTTCTCTTCTTGCCCACCCAGCAAAACTAGTTCAACCTCTAGACAGTGGGAGTGAAGGGACACTGACAGCCCTTTCCAGTGAAGCACCCTCCAATCTTCCCAAGCCACCCCAGACCCCAGACCCTTGCTCCTCAAGAACAGGGACAGAAAAGTGCCTTCCCCAGCTCCGGACAGCCCCCCAACCTCCTCACAGGGCTTCCCGTCCCTGGACTCCTCAAGGCTACAGAGAATTCCCCGGTTCCATTATTCCACTTATCTTTTCTAACTGGGCGGGCTTGTGTTTGGATGTAGCTCTTCTGAAGCTGACACTTTAATTCTTGATTTTAGCAACTTTATTGTTTAAATACCAGTTGTGCCTCTAAGGCAGCCAAGGCTCCGCTCAGCCTGTTAATTATCAGCTGCTGAGCAGTCGTTTCTTCACTGAAGCTGACGTGGTCGGAGGACACCAGGGGTAAAAAGCTGGTATTAGGAAAGGGGCCCAACTCCCTGGTGGCCGTCTCGTTATAATCCAAATGAAGACAAACAGGCAAGAGGCTCAGCCATTCCCTGGGTCTGAAGCAGCTCACCTACGTGCCTAGCACTGTGCTTATCCTGGGGCTGCTGCTGCTGCTAAGTCGATTCAGTCATGTCCTATTCTGTGCAACCCCATAGACAGCAGCTCACTAGGCTCCCCGATCCCTGGGATTCTCCAGGCAAGAATACTGGAGTGGGTTGCCATTTCCTTCTCCNCCTAGCACTGTGCTTATCCTGGGGCTGCTGCTGCTGCTAAGTCGATTCAGTCATGTCCTATTCTGTGCAACCCCATAGACAGCAGCTCACTAGGCTCCCCGATCCCTGGGATTCTCCAGGCAAGAATACTGGAGTGGGTTGCCATTTCCTTCTCCAATGCATGAAAGTGAAAACTGAAAGTGAAGTCACTCAATCATGTCCGACTCTTAGCAATTCCATGGACTGCAGCCTACCACGCTCCTCCATCCACAGGATTCTCCAGGCAAGAGGACTGGAGCAGGGTGCCATTGCCTTCTAGTATCTTGTCCCTAAGGCACTCAGAGGCCAGGACATGGGAGTGGCTATCATTTAAGTTCAGAGTAGTAGTTAGTGTGAACTACCACTAATATAGGGCAGAAAGTTATTCTGCCTGGAACTGGGGAAGGGGGGTGGAAGAGGGGGCGGTGAAATCTCAGCTTCCAAGTAGAAACATGAGTGAAAGGATGAAATGAGAAAGACATAGAAGATCAGGAAGCAGAAGAAACACACTGCAGGGTGGGGTGGAGTCCTCTCCTGGAAGGGAAAGAGCATGTGCCTGTGTGTGCGTGGGTGAGTGTGCGGGCGTGTGTGTGCATGCGTGAGTATGCGCGCCTGTTCACAAAGGTGCGTTGGGGGTAGGAGTAGGGGAAGAAAGAAATGTCAAAGCCAGCTTGCCTGAACACCATAGTTAGGAGTTTAAGTGTCACACTGCAGGCAAGGGGAGGCCACGGGAGGTCTCTAAACAGATGTAACTGTGGTCATATCTGGCTAGATGGCTGTCCCTGAACGCTCTGAAGAAAACCGGATCAGTGGCCTCAAAAAGCAGGTGTGAACCATGCGGAGAAACATGGAGCGGGATGGACACTGGGGGATGACCAGCTTGATGGCTCTTGGGACCCTCCACCATCAGGGTGTCCCGAGACACGCACCTCTCCACGATCTCTCAGCGAGGCCTGACGATCGGCCAGGATCCCAGGAATGATGTCACTGCCTGCATCTCTCGGGGGCCCTCGCAGGCTGGGTTCTCTGAAACCCCGCCAGGGCAAGGGGGTGGCAGACACAGCTGCACACAGGTGTCTGCAGAAGGCCGAGTGCAGATGGACTGATGCGTTCTGTGAGGCTCTGGAAAACGCTACAAGCACCAGGAATAACGCACCTTCAGGGAACCAAACTTTGACTCGATTAACATAAAACTTTAAAAAAACACAAAACCAGAAAAAGTTTTTAAGAGTAAGGTTTTCCTCAAAAGAGGTAAGCTCCTCATGACTGGAAGAATTTAAGAAGAGGTTCCATAAGATGCCAAACAGAGATATTGATCACAGACAAAAACACACATTCCTGAACACAGTCTCACAATCTTGGACTCAGTAAAATACACAGAGTAGGGCCCAGGAATCTGTATTTTCAAATGTTACCCACACAGGTGATTCTGACAATCGACTTGGTGGGGAGCCACTGAGCTGGACGACCATTTGTGGGGAGGCAGTCCTGCTAAACAAGACAAACAAAAGTTGCCTTTCTAAAGATCACCTTCTCTGTACTCTTGCCCTAGGACCGCAAAACCTCTCCTCGTGTTCTCACACAAATCCCCTCCCAGCTCTGCTAAA
The DNA here is from genome assembly GCA_006410615.1 of Neotragus moschatus. Classification (NCBI taxonomy): domain Eukaryota; kingdom Metazoa; phylum Chordata; class Mammalia; order Artiodactyla; family Bovidae; genus Neotragus; species Neotragus moschatus. The sequence goes on along the minus strand of SJYA01002182.1, from coordinate 527,210 downwards.
TCTCTGCCAGGGTGCAAAACAATGGCCTCAGAGTCTGGCGCTGTGTGAGAGCATTCTGAAACGATGGAACGTTCTCTATCTGCGCTGCCCAACACGGCAGCCGCTAGTTCTATGTGACTCTTGAGCAGTTGCCATGTGGCTGCTGCTACGGTATGGAGAAACTAATTTTTAACTTTGTTCAAGTGTTTAATTCAAATAGTCATGTGTGGCTAGTGGCTCCTGGACCAGCAGGACAACCAGCTGTGAAAAAGGGCTTATGCATTCACTCTGAGGTCCACACACATCAGCAAATTCTGGCTGTTCCTTCCACCACCGCCTCTTGGAGGTCAGCTTCAGCCCGCAGAGACCGGCCTGCGATGGGGAGACACGATTCAGAGAAGACGGCAGGAAAGGAGGAGCTCTGTGTCAGCTGCACCGCAGACAACAGGCACAAAGAACAAAAAGCCTTAGCAGCAATCCTCACCCCGCAGGGCTGTGCCCTTCTCTGCCCAAGAGAGCAGTTAACACTAGCAGCCATCACCCCATCAAAGACAGCGGAGCCTATCACCCGGTGCAAGGCCCCAGCTCCCCCAGAGCAAGAGGACCTCGGTCTCAAGGATGACCTGGAACAGCCCTCAGCTGTCCGAAGCTGGAGTCTCAAAGCTGATTTGTACTGGNTAACACTAGCAGCCATCACCCCATCAAAGACAGCGGAGCCTATCACCCGGTGCAAGGCCCCAGCTCCCCCAGAGCAAGAGGACCTCGGTCTCAAGGATGACCTGGAACAGCCCTCAGCTGTCCGAAGCTGGAGTCTCAAAGCTGATTTGTACTGGAACTTTTGGGCTGTTCTGGAGTATAGATATCCTGTAGTATATCTGGAGTACCCTACAGGAATACAGGATAGTATATCTGGAGTATAGATACTGGATATCTATACCCAATACATGCTCAGTCACGTCCAACTCTTTGCGAACCCATGGACTGTGGAATTCTCCAGGTCAGAATACTGGAACGGGTAGCCTTTCCCTTCTCCAGGGGATCTTCCCAACCCAGGGATCGAACCCANTACAGGAATACAGGATAGTATATCTGGAGTATAGATACTGGATATCTATACCCAATACATGCTCAGTCACGTCCAACTCTTTGCGAACCCATGGACTGTGGAATTCTCCAGGTCAGAATACTGGAACGGGTAGCCTTTCCCTTCTCCAGGGGATCTTCCCAACCCAGGGATCGAACCCAGGTCTCCCACTTTGCAGGCGGATTCAGTACCAGCTGAGCCACAAGGAAAGCCCAAGAATACTGGAGTGGGCAGCCTATCGGGTCTCCAGCAGATCTTCCTGACCCAGGAATTGAACCAGGGTCTCCTGCATTGCAGGCAGATTCTTTCCCACCTGAGCGATCAGGGAAGCCCCACAGATATTCAACGGAGAAGAAATAAACCTCACAAAAAAAAAGCTGCACTACTTTTCTAAACCTCAATAATCTTCATCGGGAAAATGTATCATCCGCACACTGAAAAAGATAACTGGATTCCTGCACAAGTACAGCTGCTGCTGCTGCTGTTTAATCACTAAACTGAGTCCAACTCCTTGTGACCCCATGGTTTGTAGTCTGCCAGGCTCCTGTGTCCATAGGATTTCCCAGGTAAGAACACTGGAATGGGTTGCCATTACCTTCTCCAGGGGATCTTCCCGACCCAGGGGCAGAACCTGCAACTTCGGCATTGACGGGAGGATTCTTTNGTGACCCCATGGTTTGTAGTCTGCCAGGCTCCTGTGTCCATAGGATTTCCCAGGTAAGAACACTGGAATGGGTTGCCATTACCTTCTCCAGGGGATCTTCCCGACCCAGGGGCAGAACCTGCAACTTCGGCATTGACGGGAGGATTCTTTACAACTGAGCCACCTGGAAAGCCCCATCCAGGTGCGGCACAAAGGCCAGATTCAACCTGACCAAGGACTCCAGCTTCACATGTGTAGCCTTTCAGCTTGATTCTTGCTCCTACGTTTGGGCCTCTACCCCACCATTTGACTAGACATACACTCTATCAAAGGGGGTGGTTATCTGAGCCAAGAAACAGGCACCACCTCAACCTTCTGGGCCACCAAGTGAACAAAGACCTACGCTGCAGTGAAAGAGGCAAGGTGGGCATCTGCAATCACCCATCGTATTTAAATAATTCTCAGTCTGTGGAGAGGACAATGGATATGACGCTCCCTCAAGGCTCCCGCAGACCAACCCACTGTCTCCTCTTGGGAGAGGTACTTATCCTGCTTCAGGGACACAGGCCCTCAAAGAGGGAGGCCGGCAGGGATGGATGGAGGAAACAGGATGGGAGAAAGACCACATGCTAAAAAAGCACTAGGGGGGAAGGGAGAACCATTGAGCAAAGGCTGGATCTTTTTCTGAAGTTTACTGGAAGACTGTTTTTATTTTTTTCCCCTTCTTGCGCTATAAAAAGAAAGGGGGGGAAAAAAATGTTGCAATTTCCTTTGTCACAGCACATGCTCAGGAAGAAGCGACCAAAGCCATTGCTTCACTTTCCCATCCCCACTAACGGCCAGTTCCATCCTGGGCCGACTTCCGCTCACCCAGTGACCGAGAGGCAGGAGGCAAGGCAGCCAGACTGAGGGCACAGAGAGCCTCCCGGCACCTTGGTCCACCTGGAGGCCCCCACAGGAAGGACACGACTCCGCAGAGAAGGGAGGAGCCCCATGAAGGCCCAGAGGAGGACCCATAGCCTCAGCTGCAGCCCACTCTCATCACCCCGTCCTCCCCACTCCACGGATGGCCGGTCAGCATAATCCCAAGCGCTTCCGGTTACAAAAACAGCCCTGGGAGACCTCAGCCAACGGAAGATGGGAGCCCCTGGGGAGTCCCGCAGCCTCGCTCTCGCCCTCCTGCTGCCCAACCGTCCGTGTGCAGTGGTCCCTGGGAGGGTCACAGGTGCGAGTCTGCACCAGGCAAAAGGGACCACACCCCGACCAGTCTGTCCTGGAGGAGCCCACCTGAGTCTCTGTATCTTCTGAGGTTCTGATTCTACCACTTTCCCCAGAGTCGGCTACCTGAACCCCTTTATGGGTAAAACCTGGATCAAGCCACCCGGAGGCACTACTTCTGCTGGAGAACATCAAGAAGGAATACCTGTGAACGGGCACAGTGCTAACTGCGGGGTCAGGTTATTTGCACTCTTTTACACACAAAGGTGTCCGCTCCTCCTCTAACCTCTTAAGTTCCCAAAGGCAGGGCTCCCATCTGATCACTGTAGCAATTTGCACACAATAAGCATTCCATAAATATTTCATGAAAAAACAAAGAGCTGAATCAACTAAGTACTGACTCACAGTGGAGTCAGGGAAGAACTACAGGAAAGCCAGTACTGGAAGCTCCGTGGAGCCAGGTGTGAAAGCCAGACGCCCAGCATTAGTAGCCTCAGGGCTCTACCCTTGTATTCCTTCTGCCTGCCTCTCCCCAAATATTTCTAGGGCTCACTCAAATGTCACTTTTGCAGTGAAGCCTCCTCTGAGCCCCTATTTGCAATTTCAACACCACACACATGTTCCCAGCATTGCAAGGTCTCCTCCTTTGTACCGACAAGCCATCTGACAAGCTATATCATTTATCTGATTGTATTTTGTCTGTCTCCCCATACTAGAATGCAGGCTCCACACAAGCAGGATTTTCTTTCTCTT
>SJYA01002182.1:453957-496416 GCA_006410615.1 Neotragus moschatus | reverse complement strand
TTTTTTTTTTTTTTTTTGCGGGGCTGTGCCATCATATATATTGGGCTTTCCTGGTGGCTCAGATGGTAAAGAATCTGCCTGTGATGTGGGAGAACCGGATTCGATTCCTAGGTCAGGAAGATCCCCTGGAGAATGAACTATCAACCCACTCCAGTATTCTTGCCTGCAGAATCCCATGGACAGAGGAACTTTGTGGATCCTGGGGTCACAAAGAGTCAGACACAACTGAGCGACTAGATGGTTTGATTGTGTATATATATGCCAGCTTTTATTTATTCATTCATCCCTCTTGATAGACATTTGGTTTGCTTTCATCCTTTGGCTAGTGTGAATAATGATGCTATGAACATCATCTTTACCGCTCAGTTGCTCAGTTGTGTCCGACTATTCGGAACCCCATGGATCGCAGCACTGCCAGGCCTCCCAGTCCATCACCATCTCCTGGAGCCTGCTCAAACTCATGTCCATTGAGTCCAGGATGCCATCCAACCATCTCATCCTCCGTCGTTCCCTTCTCCTCCTGCCTTCAGTCTTGCTCAGCATCAGTGTCTTTTCCAGTAAGTTGGCTCTTCACCCCAGGTGGCCAAAGTATTGGAGCTTCAGCTTCAGCATCAGTCCTTCCAATGAATATTCAGGATTGATTTCCTTTAGGATAGACTGGTTGGATCTCCTTGCAATCCAAGGGACTCTCAAAAGTCTTCTCCAACACCACAATTTGAAAGCATCAATTCCTTGGTGCTCAGGCTTCTTTATAGTCCAACTCTCACATCCATACATGACTACTGGGAAAACTATAGCTCTGAATGTATAGACCTTTGTCAATAAAGTAATGTCATAGGCTTTTTAATGCACTGTCTAGATTTGTCATAGTTTTTCTTCCAATGAGCAAGCATCTTTTAATTTGATGACTGCAGTCACCGTCCACAGTGATTTTGGAGCCTAAGAAAATAAAGTCTGTCACTATTTTCATTGTTTCCCCATCTATTTCCCGTGAAGTGATGGAACTGGATGCCATGATCTTAGTTTTCTGAATGCTGAGCTATAAGCCAAACTTTTTCACTCTCCTCTTTTACTTTCATCAAGAGACTCTTTAGTTCCTCTTTGCTTTCTGCCATAAGAGTGGTGTCATCTGCGAATCTGAGGTTATTGATATTTCTCTGGGCAACTTTGATTCCAGCTTGTGCTTCATCCAGCCCAGCATTTCTCATGATGTACTCTGCATAGAAATTAAATAATCAGGGTGACAATATACAGCCATGATGCACTCCTTTCCCAATCTGGAACCTGTCCGTTCCTTCCTGTCTGGTTCTGACTGTTGCTTCTTGACCTACGTATAGGTTTCTCAGGAAGCAGGTAAGGTGGTCTAGTATTCCCATCTCTCTAAGAATTTTCCATAGTTTGTTGTAATCCACACAGTTGAAGGCTTTAGCATAGTCAATGAAGCAGAAGTACATGTTTTTCTGAAATTCTCTTGCTTTTTCTATGACCCAATGGATAAGGAAATGGAAACCCATTCCAGTATTCTTGCCTGAAAAATGCCATGGACAGAGGAGCCCAGCAGGCTACAGTCTATGGGGTTGCAAGAGTCGGACACAATTGAGCGACTAAGCACACACACACACACAACGGATGTTGACAATTTGATCTCTGGTTCCTCTGCCTTTTCTAAATCCAATTTGTACATCTGGAAGTTTTCAGTTCACATACTGTTGAAGCCTAGCTTGAAGGATTTTGAGCATTACCTTGCTAGCTATGAACACAGGTGTACAAATATCTGTTTGAGTCCCTGCTTACAATTCTTTTAGGTATATACCCAGAAGTTGAATTGCTAGGTCCTGTGGTAATTCTACATGAAATTCTTTAAGAACTGTCATGCTATTTTCCATGGCAGCTGGAAAATAGCATCATTTTACACTCCCATCAGCAATGCCTAAGAGTTCCAATTTGTCTACTTAGCTAACACTTGTTATTTTCTTGGTGTTTTGGGTTTGCATTTTAGCCATCCTAATGGGTGTGGCGTTGAGAGGGTTTAAGCATGAGTCTTCTCGACTCACTAACAAAAGAGAATCATCTGAAAGCTCTCACCAAAGAAATGGCATTTGACCTAGGAATATAAAGATAGGCAAGAATTTTCCAGGCAGAGGAGGAGAAAGGGATAACATCAAACAATGGAGCAAAGGGAGAGAAGAAATTGCACGGCCTCTTCTGAAGCAGCAGGTGGTCAGCATGGGGTGTGTAGGGGAGGGTGCCAAGGTGTGAGATGACAGGCAGGCTTGAGGGCTAATGCTCCACTAAGGCTTTGGACTTTGGACGACGGGAGCCATAAATGATATTATGTGAAAGTGCTGTACAAGCTTCAAAAAGGATAAAAATGCAAGAGCCTGGGATGAAAAAAAAAAAAAAAAGAAATGTTTTTAAAGAAACAGATGTACTAAGTGAAATCGCTCAGTTGTGTCCAGCTCTTTGGGACCTCATGGACTATAGCCCACCAGGCTCCTCTGTCCATGGAATTTTCCAGGCAAGAATACTGGTGTGGGTTGCCATTTCCTTCTCCAGGGGATCTTCCCAACCCAGGGGTCGAACCCAGGTCTCCCGCATTGCAGGCTGACGCTTTACCATCTGAGCCACACGGGAAGCCCCACCTGGAAACTGGAGGCAGCTTCTGGAGTCTACCAGGATGCATCCCCGGGGTGCTAGCTCTGGCCAGCCCCTCCACGTTGGCTCTGAGTGCAAAGGCACCTGAATGGCTCCCCTCTGTCATCCCCTCCTCTCCTCTCAACCGTCCACTAGTCCATCGGATAGGAGAGTGACCTTCCAGGCTGGGATGGACCACTACGCTTAGCAATGCGTCGCCTCATGGTTCAAGATTCCAAGTGGTTCAGTCACTCAGAAAATCTCCCCGAGCAGCCACCCGCCTCTGACAGCCCCTTCTGAGCCTGAAGTTGGGCCCAGATGTGGCCTCCCCAATGGGACTGCATCAGTGTCCCTTCTGCCCTGAAAAGAGGACCAAAGGGCTCTTCTCTATATTCAACACATAGAAGATTTACAAAAGTACAGAATATGCTCTCTCTCTCTTAAAACTTTAACACATCCTCATGGTACCCAGTGCAGGGACCCTGAAGGCTGTGTAATAAACAGCTCCATCCCGCTGGAAGCCCTCAGCTACCCAGTTCTCCGCCCCGTTCACCAGTGCATCCTTCCAGCGGTATTTGAGGCAGGCCAACCTTTCACTTAGGAACTGGCATGGATTGGGTTTGGCCTGAATCCCAGGACATCAGATCCTCAACTCCAAAGTCATGCTGTCAAGCAGGAAGCCCTGGACCCACCGTGTCACCCAAGTCCGGAGGCCTGGACAGCCACTCAGAGAAAGACAGAAGCTCTGAGCTTCCTGGGACCAGGTCATCCTTTTCCCTCTGAGGTTCTCCTAGCTTCCCTAGGGAAGGAAAGGAAGCCGGTGGGGACGGCCTGGGGTGGGAGTGGATATAAGCAGGGAGGAGGCTGATGCCAGGCTGGGAAGTGGAGAGATGGGCTGAGCTCTGGTCCAAGAGGGGAGGCCTCTGAGGCTGGCCCCCCGGCTGCTCCCTTGTTGTCTGCAGAGCCATCTGGGGCCAAGGCCCCAGTCACTGAGACGGAGCCCGATCCTGCGGGCAGCCATCCCCTGGGCCTTCCCCAGACAGGCCAGGCTGAGCAGAGGTGTTTCTTCCAGNGCTGAGCTCTGGTCCAAGAGGGGAGGCCTCTGAGGCTGGCCCCCCGGCTGCTCCCTTGTTGTCTGCAGAGCCATCTGGGGCCAAGGCCCCAGTCACTGAGACGGAGCCCGATCCTGCGGGCAGCCATCCCCTGGGCCTTCCCCAGACAGGCCAGGCTGAGCAGAGGTGTTTCTTCCAGCCCCGGTGTCATCACAGCCGCCCTGCCGGCGTCATTCCCCGGGGAATCCAGTTCTCGTTCACACCGAGAAGTGTGGTGACGGAGCTGCGGGGCCCTCCTCCAGCTCCCCCAGGGAGTGTGGGGGGATCCCAGGGCCTGGAAGGAGAGGTGCTGCGTGGGGAGACTGGTGGGCGTCCCCACTGGGATGCATCACGGGTGGACCCGGCTGGATTCCAGGGCAGCCTGTGCTGGGACACTGGGGACCATCTTCCACAGAGCTGGGAAAAGAGAGTGGGCAAGAAGCAAACGAAGGCACACAGGCGGGGACCTGGGGCGAGGACCTAGGAGGAACAGGAGGCAAGGTGACTCCCCCTGTTTGATGCTCTGCTCCGTGTTAGGGACAGAGACCCGGGTGGCAGTGCAGCCTCTGGGGAGACACGTGTCCCGCAGGCTCGGATCCACCCCAGTGACGTGCCCAGTGCTAGCTCCGGAACACGACACTCACTCGTGCTGGGCAGATGGAATGCAGGATGGTGCCTGCCACTCCGAGAAAGACGGAAGCCGTAAGGATCACGCCCATTGATCAAGGGCTTACCGTGTTCCTGACGTGGTTCTAAGCGCCCACTGTATGTTGACTCAATGACTTCTCACAAGAGCCCTACAAGATAAGTATTACTAATACCCTTTCAGGAGCCTAGGTGAGGAAACTGAGGCCCAGTGTACTTAAGTGACTTAACGTAAGGACTGGAGTGGGGATCTGAAGACAGGAAGCTGGAACCCAACCCAAGACGGAGCAGGGAGAGGGGCCACCCAAAGGCAGATGCGCCTGGGCCATGAGACTCTTTGCTAGAGTTTCCTCTCTGATCGGGTGCCCAGCTCTGACCTCACCCCCACCCCAGACCTGAGTGGGTACCACCGGACCCTGTTCTAGGCTTGGATAAAGTCACGATGAGACAGTTATGTTTTTCCTACACTGTAACACGAATAATCCATTCATTTGGCTCAAGATCTTAGTCCGTTAAAGGTGCTGGGAGGAGAAGCAGCGTGTGGCATCCTGCTCTCTCCAGCTATCTGCTCCCCATCCTGGTGCCTTTTCTCTGCTGTTCCCTCTGCATTTTTCGGAACACTGTCCGGATGCATGGGCACTTCCGAAACACCAGCTTGCTTCATATGCTCCGCACGCGGCTGCCAGCTCTTTTCTGCCTGGGAAGTGGAGCTAACAAGGCAGTCTGAGAATCAGGTCATTTCTGCTGTCATTCAGAGTTTCCAGGGGCCCCGGCGCTGGGAATGGAAATGTCAACCTGGGCCCGTTACATCGCCCTGTGCACTGTTCTATGACTACCGTTTATCCTCAATTGATTCCTGAGAACGACAAAGGATGTGAACAATCAGCCATGCGGATGGAGTGTGGGGCAGCCAGGCCAGAGCAGGAAGCAGCGCTCCCCTGAAGGGAGAGGGAGGAAAGACCTCTGGCTCAGGGAATGTCGGCTCTGGGGACGAAACGGGCTCCAGAGGAAGGCATCAGGCTCAGACCTGGCCGCAGCAGATAAGGTGTGTGTGCAGAGGGACCAATTAATCGCTGGATATGTCCTTTACCATCTGACAGCTGTGGGAAGCTCTGTCTAGGAAATGGGGAAGGAAGTCGTAAGAAAGGACCCTGAGGATATCACATGAAGTGGGAAGAATGGGCTTTAGAATAAGGTTGAAAGATCGTAAGTCCTGGAAACCAGTTATTGAAAGACACTCCTTGTCTCACGCACACACACACACACACACACACACGCTTAGTGCACCAGGGGCGGACGGAGGCTGCAGCAGAGCCCGTTTTCTTTGGCTTCTTTGCTTTTACGTCTGGCTGAGAAGACGGGGCTAGGCATGTATCACTGGTCATTTTAGCCAGTTTCACTTCCTGTTTCTCATGCAGAAAACATAATAATCACCATAATGATAATAATAGTTCCTCAGTCTCGCCACTGCCTCCTATTTATCTAGGGCCTCCCAGAAGTGCGTGTGTAAGTGGGAGGGAGAGGGCACCGCTTATCCGCTCTATCAGTCAACAGCTGGGGGCAAAGGCAGGCATGGAGGTGAGCATAGGGCATAGGAATTACCAACAGAAATTATTAAACTCTTTTTTTTTTTTCCAAGAAGAGGAATCTTAAATGGGTTGGTAGTTCCCCAAATGATTATTCTCACCACAAGGATGTTTGTAAATCCCTTCTCCCAGGGTCCTCCGAAAATCAATCCTTCCCTTTTCAGCCCCTGGTCTGTTCCAGTCTAGGAAATTCTTGTGATCCAAGGCCCAGAGACCTTCAGCTGCCTTCCTAGAGTCACACAGCAGGAAAGACAGGACCGGACCAGGTTTCCTGTCCATCCACTAAAAGCCATAACCAAGAAGGGAATTTCCAACGCTATGGGGAACTTGCAAAGTTGTTAGGAAAAAACCACAACCGTTTCTGCTAAGGAAAAAAATATGCAGTCCTCCGCAGACCTGAAACCCCAGGACAGTAAGAGAGAGCTCCGCTCACTGGGAGTGGGTTGGACCATCCAAGATTAGGACAGGGCAGTGGGGAACAGCTTCCAGACTTTGATCACCGTGGAGGTTCGTGGAATAGAAGTGTCAGGCCAGTATTTTAATTTTTTACCACCAGTCCAAGGAGCTGTGCTCTACACTTGATAGGCTCTGGGGACTCAGATGGGAGTGGAGGGAAGTGGGGGAGGGAGCCATTACCCTGATGACAGTAGTGACTTGTCCTTCCCTTCATCCCGCCCTCCCCCTGGGGATCTCAGGACACACAGAGGGAGGGAGGAAGCAGGTGGCTCAAGAGTCTTTTCCATATGAACAAAAAAGAAGGCAGGTAAAGAAGAAAATTAAACCACCAGAGAGAACCTCTAATTTTGAGTTAAGATTAAAAAAAAAAAAGCTTCCGCTCAGACACAAAGACACACAGAGACACACATCCCACACAGATGCACCCCGAAGCACTATTTAGCTACACTAGGGTTGAGAGGATGTGAGATCATGCCTTTATTTATTGTGGCATTTATTATTGTAGAGTTTCTTCCCCCCCACCGCCAAAGACAATCATAAGCCTGGGGCTGGATGGTGAGTGCCAGCCTAACAATGTGAATATGAGAAGTTATCTGCAACCCTGTGAATCACCAACCTGAGGCTGTCAGGTGAGGAATCCACATAGGGAGGGAATGATACTAACACCAAACACACACACGACGATCACTACGTGCCAGACGCTGTTCTGAGCTCTTTGTATATATTTGCTTATTTAACACTCACAGCAAGCCTGGGAGATAGGCTGCAACTCTTAGAATGCACAAGCTTCTCATCCACACTCATTTTAACCCTGGCTGTCCTCCGTAAATTATCCAGAAATTATGAAGAATTTCAAGATAGCAACCGCAGAGCATTAAGCCAAATAGGGAGTTCCGAAAGCACAGGTCCCTGTGTGAACGCAGGGGCGACACACCCCTGAAGCTGGCCCTGCAGAGATCCACCACCTGCCCCCAAACCCTTGCACAAAACAATTGTGCTGTCTTCTGTGATATGGCTGGTTTGTGCCCTAGTCCTGAACAAGGTAAGAGAGTGAGAAAAACACATTGCATCCCCATGTACATCGTACGCCTTTGTTGAAGAAGGTATCTCAAGTTTGGTTTCCATTCTTGACCCGGCTCAGGGGTCCCTCACCAGTTCGTGGCCTGTTAGGAACCAGGCTGCACAGCAAGAGGTGAGTGGCAGGGTGAGCGAGCGAAACTTCATCTGTATTCATGGCCACTCCCCGTTGCGCACATCACCCCCAGAGCTCCTCATCCTGTCAGATCAGCAGGGGATTAGATTCTCCTCTGAGCAGGAACCCTCCTGTGAACTGCACAGGCGAGGGATTTCAGTTGCTCACACCTTAGGAGAGTCGTCCTGAAACCCATCCTCCCCATTTCCTGGGACCATGGAAAATAATTGTCTTCTGTGAAAACTGGCCCTGGCGCCAAAAACGCTGGGGACCACGGATCTAGTTGATTTTTAAGGTCTCTCCTGATGCTGCATTAGATCTGTCCTTTCATTCTCCCCTCTCCTTACATCCCACGTCCCGTTGATTGGCAGTCCTTGCTGCTGCTATCTCTGCACGGCCTCCTGTACCCTGCCCTCTTTTCCATCTCCCCTGCCAGCGCCCTGGTTTTCCCTCACCTGGAATATCCCAGTAACTGGCTAACTAGATGCCTTGCTTTCAGCCTCAGTTGTTTCCAATCCACCCTCCACTCAGCTGCTTACTCTTAGGCTTTTACTAGTCACTTTCGAGAACGCACGTGCTCTCCCCCCGGTCACGCACTTCTCCAGGCGGGTACTCTGTTCTCAGTCACCCGGCCTCCCTCAGTAGCTCTGAGAAGGACAGCCTGTGCCTTCTGGCTGTTTCCTCAGTGCCTCCTTTGCACATCTCTTATTTTCCTTCAGAGAAGGAAATGGCAGCCCACTCCAGGACTATTGCCTGGAAAATCCCACGGACGGAGGAGCCTGGTAAGCTACAGTCCGTGGGGTCGCAGAGAGTCGGACGCGACTGAGCGACTTCACTCTCACTTTCTTTTCCTTCAGGCCCATGTTCTGAACCAGAGCCCAGCCTCTTGAACTCTCCATCGAGAGAGCTGTCTTCTGTCTAAACTCCAGAGGAAAGCATGACTTTCAGAGTTCTGTCTCCTGTTACAATCAAATGGTGGCCAGCTAGAAAACTAGGAAGCTCTGCCTCTCAGAGGATCAAGAATGACCAGTAATGATAAGTGATGGAGAGGGCTAATCACTGTTTCATGCTTACGACTGTTGTTCAGTCACAAAGTCGTGTCCGACTCTTTGTGGCCCCAGGCACGCNGTTACAATCAAATGGTGGCCAGCTAGAAAACTAGGAAGCTCTGCCTCTCAGAGGATCAAGAATGACCAGTAATGATAAGTGATGGAGAGGGCTAATCACTGTTTCATGCTTACGACTGTTGTTCAGTCACAAAGTCGTGTCCGACTCTTTGTGGCCCCAGGCACGCCAGGCCTCCCTGTCCTTCACTGTCTCCTGGAGTTTGCTCAAACTCATGTCCATTGAGTCGGTGATGCCATCCAACCATCTCATCCTCTATCACCCCCTTCTCCTCTTGCCCAGCACCAGGGTCTTTTCCAATGAGCAGGCTCTTCACACCAGGTGGCCAAAATATTGGAGCTTCACCTTCAGCATCAGTCCTTCCAGTGAATAGGCAGGGTAGATTTCCTTTAGGATTGACTGGTTTGATTGCTTTGCAGTCCCAGGGACTCTCAAGAGTCTTCTCCAGCACCACAATTTGAAAGCATCAGTTCTTCAGTGCTCAGCCATCTTTATGGTCCAACTCTAGTATCTATACATGCTGCTGCTGCTGCTGCTAAGTCGCTTCAGTCGTGTCCAACTCTGTGCGACCCCATAGACCCATCAGGCTCCCCTGTACCTGGGATTCTCCAGACAAGAACCCTGGAGTGCATTGCCATTTCCTTCTCCAGTGCATGAAAGTGAAAAGTGAAAGGGAAGTCGCTCAGTCATGTCCGACTCTTAGCGACCCCATGGACTGCAGCCCACCAGGCTCCTGCATCCATGGGATTTTCCAGGCGAGAGTACAGGAGTGGGTTGCCCTTGCCTTCTCCTATCCATACATGACTACTGGAAAAACCGTAACTTTGACTATATGAACCTTCGTTGGCTGGGTGATGTTTCTGCTTTAAATACGCTGTCTAGGTTTGTCATAGCTTTTCTTTCCAGAAGCAAGCATCTTTTAATTTTGTGGCTGCAGTCACCATCCACAGTGATTTTGGAGCCCAAGGTAATAAAATCTCTCACTGTTTCCACTTTTTCCCCATCTATTTGTCATGAAGTGATGGGACTGGATGCCATGATCTTAGTTTTTTGAATGTTGAGTTTTAAGCCAGCTTTTTCACTCTCTTCTTTCAACAAGAGGCTCTTTAGTTCCTCTTTGCTTTCTGCCATTAGAGTGGTATCATCTGCATATCTGAGGTCGTTGATATTCTCCTGGCAATCTTGATTCCAGCCTGTGAGTCATCCAGCCTGGAATTTTGCATGACGTACTCTGTATAGAAGTTAAGTAAGCAAGATGACAGTATACAGCCTTGACATACTCGTTTCTCAATTTTGCATCAGTCAATTGTTGCATGTCCGGCTCTTACAATCTCTTCCTGACCTGCATACAGGTTTCTCAGGAGGCAGGTAAGATGGTCTGGTAATCCCACCTCTTTAAGAACTTTCCCCAGTTTGTTGTGATCCACACAGTCAAAGGCTTTAGAGTAGTCAATGAAGCAGAAGTAGATTTTTTTTTTTGGAACTCCCTTGCTTTTTCTATGATCCAACGGATGTTGGCAATTTGATCTCTGATTCCTCTGCCTTTTCTAAATCCAGCTTGAACATCTCAGTTCATGTACTGTTGAAGCCTAGCTTGAAAGATTTTAAGTAGGTTAGCCTGGCTTCAATCAGAAAGGTAAAGAGATCTGACTTCCATAACCTTCACTGCTGCTGCTGCTAAGTCACTTCAGTCGTATCCGACTCTGTGCGACCCCATAGACGGCAGCCCACCAGGCTCCCCAGTCCCTGGGATTCTCCAGGCTAGAACACTGGAGTGGGCTGCCATTTCGTTCTCCATTGAATGAAGTGAAAAGTGAAAGTGAAGTCACTCAGTCATGTGCGACCCTCAACGACCCCATGGACTGCAGCCTTCCAGGCTCCTCCGTCCACTATCCATCACAAAGTAATTGGCAGCTCAGGATTGTTTTAAAGAGCGCTGATCTTGATCGCTACTTTAGGCGAAGAAGCCCCAGTCAGAGATGCTTTACTTCAACATCTTTAAAAGTCATACTGGTACCCTGATCCCATTTTAAGACCAACCTAAAATACCTTGGGTCCAGAACATAACCACCTCTGCATACCAGTGAAGCTGCATTCAGCTGGAAAGGCAACTGTGCTGGACTGTTCTGCGCTTTGTTGTACAGTCGTGTCCGACTCCTTGTTGCCCTATGGACTGTAGCCCACCAGGCTCCTCTGTCTGGGGATTCTCCAGGCAAGAACACTGGAGTGGGCTGCCATGCCCTTCTGTAGGGGATCTGCCCAACCCAGGGATCAAACCCAGGTCTTCCACATTACAGGTGGACCCTCTTTACCATCCGAGCCACCAGGGAAGCCCAAGAATACTGGAGAGGGTATCCTATCCCTTCTCCAGGGGATCTTTCTGGCCCAGGAATCAAACCGGGGTCTCCTGCATTGCAGGTGGATTCTTTACCAACTGAGCTACCAGCGAAGCTCTGGAAAGGTAACTAGCAGTGGCTTAACTCACAGAGCAGACAATAGTTTCTTACTAAGCCCTAACAGAGTGATCTCTGGTTGTTTGGCAGCTCACAAAGTCCTCAAGTACCATCAAGGATCCAGGTCCCACCACCCTGCTGTATTGCCATCCTCAGAGGACTGGGTGTCACCCTCCAGCTCAGCACATCCCTTCCCTGTTCCAAGGAGGCTGCAGTGGCTTCAAGCTTCTCATCTGCAGAGGATACGGTTCAACAGAGCCAGGAAAGAGGCAGGAGTGAAACAAAGAATACAAACAAATTTTAAATTTCTAAAGGCTTTTTTTGCTGTGTTGACTATCTTATTTATCCTAACATATTTGGACTGCAAGGAGATCCAACCAGTCCATCTTAAAGGAAATCAGTCCTGAATATCCATTGGAAGGACTGATGTTGAAGCTGAAACTCCAATACTTTGGCCACCTGATGTGAAGAGCTGACTGATTTGAAGAGACCCTGATGCTGGGAAAGATTGAAGGCGGGAGGAGAAGGGGACGACAGAGGATGAGATGGCTGAATGGCATCACCGACTGAATGGACATGAGTTTGGGTAAACTCCAGGAGTTGGTGATGGACAGGGAGGCCTGGTGGGCTGTAGTCTATGGGGTGGCAAAGAGTCAGACAGGACTGAGCCAGTAGACTGAACTGAGTGATTTCCAGGTAACCTCAAGAGATTCATCCTCATTGGCCAGAAGTGGGTCACATGCTTGCCCTCCACCAATCACTGGAAACAGCAAGTGGAATTCCTCCAACCCCTCCCCTGTCAGGAGTAGCCCATCCCAAGGGAAGAAAGAGAGGTCAGCTTTTGACAGTGTGTGTCCCACTCCCCCTCAGCTGACTCTTCCCTTTGATCTTGTAACATGTTTAAGTATCCTTGGCCTTCAGTGCTGCTTCTCCCTGACACCTGCTTTCTTCCCCAGCAAATTCACTGCAGGAGCCATATAACTGCATTGCCTCCAATGAATGATTGATAGGATCTGGTTACTGTTAAAACCTGGGGCCCATAGTAAGCCCTGTGTCCTCTGCCCCAGGAGAGCAGAGCCAAGTTTTTGGATTTGGAAATAATAAAAGGCGTGAAAGTTTAGTTTAAAGGATGAGGAGTGGCTTATGAGGGTGAATGTGTATGAGGGTGGGTAGGAGGAAAGAGAAAACCCATAACATGAGCAAACAAATCACAACAAATCTATTTGCTCCAATAAAGTAGAAATTGCAAAAAAGAAAAAAAAATTGGGAGGCTCAAGTTCAGTTAAGGGAAAAGCCAGCACTTGAACCCAGATCTTTAGGACCCTAAAGCACATGCTTGGTCATCTTCCTATGACCACGAACAGCCACGAAGTCTCCTTTCCAGAGATGGTGATCTGTATGTACAGGCTCATTCATTCATTAAGCAAATTTTTATTTTGTGCCCCTTATAAATCATTCACAGAGGTAGGCTTCAGTGTAGCTGTTTCTGCTTTGGGAAGGGGTATTCAAAGCAGCTCTAGGGGTGTCTTCTGGCAACAGAGTTCAACACCTGTAGGCAGGCAGCATAGCGTCTTTATCTGGTGTTGTCAGTATCTGATGAATTCCCAGTGGGGAAGGGGCTAGAACACAGTGGACACTACTTTTCTGCCCAGGCTAGGAAGAACAGTAGAAGGGCAAGTCACCAGGAGCTCAATGGCCACACTAGACTCCAGCAGTCTCTTCCAGGGTCCAGTGTTAAAAAAGAGGTCCAGTGCCGTTTCTTTTCGGGATCATGAGAAAGTTCTAGAGATGGATAGTGGTGATAGTTGCGTAACATAAATATCCTTTAGTGCCACAGCATCGCACACTTTAAAAATGGTTAATATTGTAAATTTCATGATATATACGTGTCATCACAATGAAAAGGACACTTAGCAAAGTAAGCAATAATCCTGAAACACACTGTGCCACATTTCTCCTGAATGGACACCTATCCAAAGAACTGACCGCTTAGAATATTCATGCGCTCAGCTCATTTTACTTTCAAGCTATCAGTACAGAAAGAAAGGAAGGAAGGAAAGGGGTAGGGAGGGTGGGGACAAACAGTACCGAAAGCTCCATTAATTTACACGTGGCAGGGCTCAAGACCATAATCGAAGCTTGGAACTTGTTCTTCTGGCTTGTTTCCTGCCGAGAGCATCCAGTATCTGATAGATGAGTCACAGCTCACATTTTTAAAGTGTCCAGTAAGGAAGGCGCCTAAAAATAGACGTAAATCATAAAGACTAAGTGACAACAGCAACAGCAAAACAGACCCAGGACTTTGTCTTTCCAGCCTGAGTGGCACAATCACCAGGTCACTCTGACCTTCCTTGGCAGGCAGCCGCAGACAGCTGGAAAAGTGACTTCCTGACCAGGATCCAGGGGGCTGAGCCACGTGGGGGTCTCTGTCCAGGCTGGAGGGACAGTGGTGCCAGCTTCCGACAGGGACGACCACTCTAGCAGTGGTCCCAGGATCAGGAAGCGGTCCCCTCCGCTGGACATGTGATGACTGCTCGCCCCCCACCTGCAACACTGGGAGAGGCAATGGCCTTTTGGGGAAGGGTCACACTGCTTCCCTCTTTACCACCCTGCAAATATGGAAACAGTTGGCTTGACTACAGATACAAACAAGAAATCTGTTTTCCTCCATGGAGCAAAACCAAAAAGTGACCGTGTTCTCGTTGGAACCAAGCTGCTGTTCACAGCATAGCTCCAGTGTTTTTTTTTTTGTTTGTTTGTTTGTTTGTTTGTTTGCACTAAACGTGTCATTCTGTAAAATTGAAAGAAGATCCTGGCTAGCAGCCATGACTGCAATCAGGAGAAAGAGAAGGAGGCTAGAGGAACTCTAGCTTGGAGTCACAGGCTTCTTTTTTTGGAGCTTGTTTCGGAGCTTGGAAGGACCAAGGTGCGGTGTAGGGAAGCCGCCCGAGGGTAACTTTATCCCTGTAATCACCACCAGAGGGGGCAGTCGCTCCACATCGGTGGTCTTTGCCCTGCAGAGAAGGTGCACCGCACCTAAGCCGCGGGAGAGACCCCCTAAGGCTCTAAGGGTCCTTGCAGCGCTCCTCTGCCGCCTGTATTTACTGAGCAAATGTCACTCTCCGATAAGGAAGGCGCTGCAGGCCTCATCTGATCCCTGGCAGCTGGCTGTTTCCCTCACTCTTAAACAGCTCCAGAAATAGACTCCAGCACCTTACTTGGCTGTGTCGCAGGCTCCCAACGTGGGCTGCTGGCTGCCCACAGCCACTGAGACAGGAGCCAGGTGGGGGCAGGTAAATTCCCTCAGGTGAGGCAGCTGTGCGCGAGCCCCGTGGAGGAAGCTGGCTTCCTCCTTCTGCCCGGGGTCGGGGCAGATATCTGCTTCCACTCTCTGACCAGTGCACAGACCAGGTCTGAGAGCATCAGCTGGACCCCTGGCCTGAGAACCCGAAGGCTGCCTCTTGGGCTCCTAGCTCTAAGAGGCACCCTCTGTTGGGGGGGGGGNCCATGGGGTCGCTAAGAGTCGGACATGACTGAGCGACTTCACTTTCACTTTTCACTTTCATGCATGGGAGAAGGAAATGGCAACCCACTCCAGTGTTCTTGCCTGGAGAATCCCAGGGACGGGGGAGCCTGGTTGGGCTGCCATCTGTGGGGTCGCACAGAGTCGGACACGACTGAGGTGACCTAGCAGCAAGGGCAAGGATGGTGTGTTTTATTCACCGATACTTCCCCCACCAAGTCCAGTGAATTTTTATTGATGAATTGCTTGACGAATTAGGACATCACTCTTGGAGATGGAGAAACCAGAGACCCCAGGGAGAAAATAGGCAGTTTGGAAATTTGATCCTTCCCAGGGGAGTAATATGTGGACTCAGCCTAGTCAGATGGGTGTCTTTGGCCCTGGCTAGGACGTAAAATCTCAGGAAGGGAAGGTCTGAAAATTGACCTTGGGGCGGATCCAGTTGCAAAGTGGCATTCTGCTACGGGAATCAAAGCTCCCCCAGCCTTGTCTTACGTGTCCCCTGAGCTCCTTCTCACGTTCCCACCTCCTCCAGGAAGGCTTCTCTGAACACTTCTGCTCTGGCCTCCCCAGGCGTCCAGGATCTCACAGTTTCCCCCTCGGTGGATGGCACAGTGGTGGTGTGTTTTATGCTCCAAAACTGTTGATTAACGCTAATGAAGTTGCCTGCTTAGCATCATGCAGACTGTAGTTCCTAACCTCCCCCTGGATCCCCTCTCAGCCTTCTCCGCTGTGCTCTGTACCTCTGACTTTCAGGGAGGTTCGGTCAGTGGAGGCACCAGAGTGAGAAGAGAGGGCAGCATGGCCATGCTCTTGGCTGCTCAGAGGTCAGCAGGCCGTCTTGTTCCACCGAGGGGAACGTGGGGTGTCTGTGGCAGCCTCGTCCTGATCTTCACAGTTCTCCTGGTGTGTGTGCTTCGCTGCCCCTCAATAGTTTTATATAAACATGTCCACATTTTGCAAATGGCCTCTTCCTGAGACTCTCCCCAGCTCCTGTTTTGAGTGGGGATTGAACCCAGCATCCCTGGGAAGCTTTATCACCCTCATGTCTAGCTGGGTACCTGTCAGTGTTCTTTAGATGCCCACTCTACGTCAGTGCCTGCAGTTGGCCCAGAAGCAAATGTCATAATTACAGGAACTTAGCTGTTTCTGTGTATGTCCCCATTCCCCATTGATTTCATAAATTTTCCAGTCAGAGAAAGGGGGCATTCGACCCCTAACCTCAGCAGGAATCTCAATGGAGTTTGGAGTTCCAGGAAAGTTCTTGAGATCTCAAATGATCATCTTCCCTTCTTATATGTTCAGTGTTTTTCTGGACCAGTGAGATTCATTAACTTGGAGTATTTTGGGGTGGAGTTCAGGGGTTCCAATCTCCCCGTTGAACAATCAACCATCTAGTCGGGAATAACCTCCAGAGCTGTTGAGTAAGAGCTACCTTCCCACCCGGAGCCATCCATCAGCCTGCTCAGGGTGTTCCCTTGGCCTCCTCACCCTGCAGAGAGCAAGTTCTGTCTCCTGGTGACCCCCAGGCTGCTACCCAGCCCCCACTGCAGTGAGGCTGCACGCTTCCAACCATGCCACTAAAGGTGTTTGTCTCCCCGGCAGGATCTGAGCAAAGGAGTCTCTTGGCTCAAGGTTCCCCAAACGTCTCAGGGAGCTCAGATCTGAGCAAAGAGGTCCTGAGCTTGCAGAATCATTTCACCTAGTTCAGTGAAAAGAGTTACACTCTTCTCCTGAGAGCCTGTGTGCTGCCCTAGTTTGCGGAGGGCCTTGAGAGCTGGAACACGTAGCCTGGGGGGAAACTGAGGCCTGGGGAGGTGCAGCCATGGGTCTGGGAGGCCGGGAGAAGACGCTGAGACTGAGCTGCTGAGCTGGGGGGGTGGAAGTGGGGGAGGAACATACGAGCGGGGCCAAGGCCACGGGAAGGAAAAGATACTCGGTGGGGTGGGCAGGGGTGCGCACACACTGCGGGAGGGGCAAACAACGGTCTGGCCCTTGGCTTCATCAGGGATCTGGGGTCAAGCTCTTCTCCCTTCAGTCCTCACCAGACCTATCACGCTGTCCAGTGCCAGTGCCAGGACGCGGGACTGATGGATTTGCCTGGGGTCGGGTCCCACCGGCTGGCTCTGTCTGTGGCCTGAGTCACCCCTTCCCCTACCCCTCCCTGGCCTCCAGGCCCCACGGAAAGGAGCTGGCATCCTCGCCCACACAGCTCCCCAGCCAGCGGAGACACTGGAGCCGGCAGGTGACTGAGCTTTTTAACCAGCCTCGGCTCATGTGACTGGCTTTCCTCCAGGCAGACAGACACAGGCCAGCCTTCAGGCTGGGCCCACAGGCTGCTGATTTCCTGCTGGGTTGTCCTCAGGCAGAGTTGGCAGGGTGGGGCTTTGTCATGTATTTAAGCCTCAGCTGGCGCCACTGAATTGCCCCGTCCTCAGCCTTTGTCCCTTTCCCAACCATGCTGGTAAAAATAACCCTCCCCCTCCCCACTTTGGCACCTTTGGGGAGCTGGATGGGGGCCAGGGGAAGAAGGGTTGCTGGGAGCACAGTGTAAACACTGCCTGGAGGTGGGTGTTGAATGGACACGGTTGTTTGCTAGTAGCGGTGCAGTCTGGCTCCAAACCCTGGCTTTGCTACTAACCGAAGGGACAAGGGTATGAATTTGCTCTCTCCAGTCTGGGGCTCAGTCTCCCTGATTTTCAGGTGGGAAGAGCCTGCCCTCCAGTTACCCGTAATCGCTGAGGCAGGAGGCACTATTAGACAACAGGCGGTCAGGGGCGGAATGGTCAGAGCTGGTGATGGACAGAGAATCACCACAAAAATCCTCCACGGACTTCTCCCCCTCACCTTTCTAGTCCTGGGAGGGGGTGCTGGGAGGGACTCCTAGGGACTTAGTGTGTCTGGTATCCCATGCATCCCTCTGTATCCCAGTTCTTCATCCGAGTTTAACTTTCCAGAGAATTTGAGAGTGAGGATAAAGGTCTCATTCCTGTGTGAGCCATCCAGCACCATGCCTGGCACATTCCTTTACTGAAAGAAGGGAAGCAGGCAGAGAAAGTGGGAGGTGGGGCCTAGTGCCTGCTGGGGGAGCCCCTGGGAGCAAAAGAGGGCACCCTCGGGGCTCCAGGGGCCCTGGTGTTCAGCCCAGCTTCTGACTTTACAGACTGCGGCTCTGTGGTCAGGCGCTCTCAGCCCCACCCACGCTTTCCCGGCTAAAGCTGCACCTCCCTCCTCTGGATACTGTAGAACTTAAGACTGGGAATCCATCAAGGGCAGAGGGATCACTCTCTCTTTGAAAGGCAGCTGCCAGGTTGAGGTAACAGGGGCGGCAGGGTTGACACAGCAGCTGTGAAACAGCTGTCCCTGCAGGAAGACGCACCGCGGAAGCCCCGGTGCCTTATTTTAGCAAGGTCGAGGGGAAGCATCTGCGGTCTCCCAGAGAGGTCTGGAGCCACTCTGCCTGGAAATCTGCCTGAGGTTTTCAAGCAGAGAGCGACTCTGGGTTCCAAGGAGAGAAAAGGGACTCCTGGATGAAGAGGGTTTGCTAAGGGGCACCGGGACCGTGTGGGACCGCCGATCAGAAACTGCAGGAAAGGATCTCAGGGTTGAAGTCCCTGACTTGCCATCCTACCATTCACTTTGGTCTTAGGCTCAGACAGGGTTTGATGATGAGACAGGAATAAACAATGTTGATTTAGCAACCGGAGAAAACCGGCAATGCAAGCCAGCTCACAAGCCAGTTTGTTGTTGAGGGAAATCAAGGTGAGAGAGGGAAGAGATGAGCCTGCGGTCCTCCTCCCCTGGGGTAGCTTTGGATGGTTGAGGAGGGAATGGCAAGAGTCACACCCCCACCTGAAATCATGCTGGAGAATCCCTAAGGGCGACCCCATCTCATCAAGTCAGAAACGGAGGGAAGTGAGAGCCACGTGGCAACTGGATAGCTTGTCACTACACCTTTCATCTCTGCCATATTTTCTGCTCCGCCTTCAGCTCAGAAAAGGCTCCAGCATCCGACAGACTCAGAGCATTCTCTTCTGAAACTCTCTCCCCTTTCCGCCCCATTCACTTGAAGATTTGAAACCAGAACAGAGTGTAGATAACTTGATGTTCTTTCTAACCCCACTGCCTGGCTTTTTAAAATTCTGAACAAACGGTCTGTGGTCCTGCCAATGCATTTCATTCCTGACAAATGCCACTGGAGTGTTTTTTTTTTTTCCCCCCCCACTTACAGCAGTTGCTCAAGAAGTCACTGTCGAAAAGAACAAATGCACCAAACAAGGACTGTACAGAGGGCTTCAGGAGGGCAGAGGGGAGTTTGGTTTTGGCCAAGGCTCCACCCAGGGCAGGATGAAGAATTCTCTCCACTGGTTCCCACTGGGTGCCATCAGGAGCGAGGCGGGGCTGGGCAGCCTCTGTAAATAGCGGGGTGCACTGGGCCCGGGCATGCTCTAGGAAGGGCAGGATTGGCCCTTGGCACTGCAATAGCTTCCCGTTTCTGCCTCTGGACTGGAACGAACGCCTTCCTGGACATCGAGAGGCAATAGGCCACACACCTTGAGCTCCTATAATCACTTCCCTGCCTTTTCCAAGTTCGGATAGCTTTTGCCTTAAATGGAACCAAAAAACCATGGGCATGTCCTGGCTTGGGGTACCCTGTGTCAAAGTTGAACCGCTCTGGTGAAGGCTGGTATTAACTCCCCACTGGTCTGCAGTTTCTCCCGATGAAGTTAGTTTTTCTAACATGGAGCTGCTTCATGTGAGTATGGGAAGGTCCTTTTCTAGCTGTAGGCCAGGACAAGAAGGGGGAACTCAAGAACTCGGGGAAAATTCAAGAGTGACCGAAGGCAGTTCTGTGTCTGCTTAGATCCTGTTGCCGGGGCAGTAGGGGCCCAGGGCCAGCCGGTAGCAGGTGGCAGCTAAGGTGCCTGAGGGCCCCTAAGAACATTCTTTCCCTTTCCATTTGCTCTGTTCCCGTGAGTGCCACATTACCCATAGACAAAAAACACCAAAATTTCCCAAACAAGCTGCATTCCTTAAGCAGCTCGCCAGACTTCACCCTTAGGCCGAGTGTGGGCCCCAGGAGGGTACATGTGGTAACTCCTGACAGGAGAGCTGCTAATTAGGGCTCCCTGAAGACGGGCATCCCTGAGCCCACATCTGCTTCCCCAGCTCCCTCCCTTCAACAGTGCCAGAGCTCATGGAGGACACTCTGGAGAACTCAAAGGATGGCACAGGCTGCCTCTCTACAAGGCTGTTTTTCCTCCACTGCTTCTCTCATCTCAGTATTTTCTTTTTCGAGCATTTTCTTTCTCCATCATTACCACCAAGTTAAGAGAGGCTGTACCTGCAGCCCTAAGAATTCAGTAATTGATACTTACCCATTATACTGGGAATACCTCAGAGGATAGCACTCATGGCCTCCTGGGAAAGTTGTCAGCCTTGGTTTTGAAACCATCATGAGATGCTGAAAAATTCTCAATTTTTTTTTTTTTTAAATAAGCAAACACCCTAAGGGAAAAAAAACAAAAAACCACTGACTCATCCATGCCAAACTACCCTTTCCAGAGGAAGCGAGTCAGCAGATTCAAGCAAAGAGTGATCGAATCCCATGATACCAAATGATTCAAACCTGCTGCTTTAGACGCTGACGTGCTGAGCTGAAATAGCCACAGGTCACCATCTGGCCTGATTTAGGGGAGCCCTTTCTTTTTTATTTATTTGTGTGGTAGCAGAAGAGGTGAGAATCTTCCAAGTCAACAGGCAGGCAGACTTCTCCTGTTATAGAAAAAATTATGAGAGCCTGGGCTTGACTTAGTGGTTGGTGAGCTATATTAAGAATCATATTCTTTCTTTCAAAGTCTAGACAATATATTTGTAGCTCTGGCTTATCTCAGGGAAAATGGCTCTCAGCAACCAGAGCTTTTAGTCCTTACATGGACGGGTGTGCTTAAAAACTTCTCTCCCTGAAAGAGTAGGCATAATTTGACTCATTTGAAAGGATTACCCCTTATCACATTCTGGTTGAAGGTCAGGTTTGGAAGTAAATTCTTGTAACATCTTGGGCTTTTGGAAGCACAGGTTGAAGAGGAAAGTGGGACACACTGAGGAGATTAAAAACGTTGCAAACTGAGTGGCGGATCCCTGGCAGAGGACAGCGCTTCCTTGACTTGCCAGTCCCTGGCCTTGTCTCTCCACGTCTGGAAGGCTGCAGGTTGCTCGTGCTGTGGGGGACTGCAATTGCTCTGCACATAGTAAGCGATAGAGTCCTACAGACTGGTCGCCTCCGGCGAGACCGAAGAAAGAGGAAGACGTGTTCTGACAGTTCCACCTAATTCAAAGGATAAGTACTTATCCTTCATCCTCAAAGGAGAAAAAAGCATTCAGATGCAGTCTGGAACAATCACTGTCACCCTGCCAACTTCCGTGTTTGTGACGCTGAATAACAGAGGCAAGAGAAATCATTAAAAATAAATGAGAAAGAATTTTCCATGATTCACTAAAGCAGTAGGCGTAGTCTTGATAGTCAGGACAGCTTAGAACCATCTATCACCTGTTACCTAAAATTTAGCATTTAACTTTACTCACCCCTAGTCAGGAATTAAAACAGAAAGTTTCAACATGACCAGCTGCTATAGATTCAGTTTCACAGTTAAAACTTTTGTTTAATCTTTGGTTCAGTTTTTTTGATCATGTAATAAACCCCATTCTTAACATATTTAATGGCATGAAAACTAAAATATAAAGGCATTAGTTAGCTAATCTGTCTGTCCCAGTTCAGTCGCTCAGTCGTGTCCGACTCTGCGACCCCATGAATCGCAGCACGCCAGGCCTCCCTGTCCATCACCAGCTCCCGGAGTTCACTCAGACTCACGTCCATCGAGTCAGTGATGCCATCCAGCCATCTCATCCTCTGTCATCCCCTTCTCCTCCTGCCCCCAATCCCTCCCAGCATCAGAGTCTTTTCCAATGAGTCAACTCTTTCCATGAGGTAGTCCATCCCACCTCCCCTTAAAACACCCAGGAATAACTGAAAGACACGTGCACCCCAGGATTCACTGCAGCACTGTTTACAATAGCCAGGACGTGGAAGCAACCGAGATGTCCAAAGGCAGACGAATGGATAAGGAAGCTGTGGTACATATACACAATGGAATACCACTCAGCTATAAAAAGGAACGCATTTGAGTCAGTTTTAATGAAGTGGATGAACCTGGAGTCTATTATACAGAGTGAAGTGAGTCAGAAAGAGAGAGACAAACACCATATATTAATGCACAGATGTGGAATTCAGAAAGATGGCGCCAACGATCCTCCATGCAGGGCTGCAAAGGAGACGCAGATGTAAAGAACAGACTTTGGGACTCAGTGGGAGAAGGCGAGCGGGGGGTGACTTGAGGGAGAAGCACTGAAACACGTACATTACCGTACGTCCAACAGATGACGAGTGCGAGTTCAGCACATGAAGCAGGGCACCCGAAGCCAGTGCTCTGAGACAACCCAGAGGGATAGGGTGGGGGGGAGGAGGGGGCTCAGGATAAGGGGCACACATGCATACCCGTGGCTGATTAAAACTGATGTATGGTGAAAACAATCAGTGTCATAAAGTAATTATCCCCTACTTAAAAATAATAAACTCAAAAACACCTCGGGATAAAGCATGCTAGTACGGTCATAATCAATCTCCTCCAGGAAAGGAGATCCAGGCTAGACTCTCTCTTCTTCCATGGAGCCCTTGTGGGACAGAAGCAGAATCTTTGTGTCACGGTTAGGTTATGGTTGCATTTTCTTTTTCATTATCATCAAATGTCAAATATTGGATCAGAAAAAGGTGGCCTCACATAACCCTTCTCCAATTATCCTCTCTCAAAACGAAGGGGTCAGAGGTTCACTGTGTAGGTCAATTTGAAAGAAGATGAGAGCCAAGCACACTCCTGGTACACGGAGGGAAACAATCCCCAGCACGTGTACACGCTCAGGAGCATCACGCCCGGTCAACTCAGAGCTCCACGATGAACAGGCGTGCCTGTCTGAAGCTTGCACTCTAGCAAAGGAGAAATCGTAACAGCACGTGATACACAGATCAATCTCTGTGAGAGCAGAAGGTGGGATGGAGTCTAATAAGGAGAGCAGGCATTAACTGGACAGGTCAGTTTTCCACGTTGAAAGAAAACCATGATTTTAGGAATGAAATAAAACAAACATTTCTACCCAGCTCTGTACTGCGTCAGTAACGATTTGGAAACTCAGGTTGATTTTTTCAATTTAAAAATCAATAAGTCAACCAACGTGGCCTATTTAAATGAAATAACGAGAATGGCTAAAGAACAATCCAATAACTGTAATACACAGCCTGAATAGCTGTATCAACTCTGATCCAATTCAGTTACTCAGTGCCATGGCTGGGCAGCGATCCAAGCGATATCTGACAATGGCTGGAAAAAAGCGGCACAGTGTGACAGCTTCTAAAGACTTCAGTTATCCCTAAACTTGAAATGCACTCATAAACTTCTCCAAATCCATCTGGCACACACACACTGTTTTCGAGCAGCCCACTCTCCCCAAACTTGAAGTAGCTCGCAACAGCCAAGCATGCCAACTTGAATGACTCTGCTCTGCGTCACCCTCTAGGCTGCCAAATTTAGGCATAAACACATCCATTCACCTTCCCAGAGCTTTCTAGAATTTGTACAGTGTCATGGGTTGTGAATATCCTGTCACTTGGCCCGGGTTCCGTAACCTCATGGTCCCTTCAATACACAGAATCGGACCACAGGCTCCCTTCTCTCCCAAGTCACGCACAGCGCTGAGTGACCAAGGAGAGCTCACCGACAACACAAACATCGAAATCTAGCACATGGCAGACACGTCTGAGGTTGCAGTCCTTTTAACAGTTTGCTGAAGACAGCAGGTCTCCCTGTGTGATAACAACTGGAAAAACCACTTCGACATATGCTGTGCCTAGATAATGCAGGAGTTTTACACAACTTCTCTGCAAGTCAGAGCACTCAGCAGGAGTTAAAGGGCTGAAAGGACTTGCATATTCCATTGCCTTCTGCAAACCAGGGGTAGGGCAAATAACTAAGGTTTTAAATATACAGTTGCTCAGGTCCCAGAAATACCAGGACATCCCCTTTTTTAAGAGGCTGAGGCCTCAGTCTGAACCCTGCCCTGCCCTGTGGCCTTGCACCTGAGAGGCTGGGACCATGCTCCGGACAATGCTCTCATAGCCTGTGCTGTGGCCATCAGGAAAACTTCTGCTTAGGGCAAAAGCTCCTGAAGCAAAGTGCCCATGGCACATTCCTTCTTTTTCTGTGTTGTCCAACAAAACCAGCCTCCTCCCGATCTTAACGGAATCTGCAGAGCCTAAATTCCATCTTAAAACTCTAACTGGATAACTCTGTGAACAGCGTTAGAGAAAGCGACGGTCTACTCTGCAGGGCACCCTGTCAGGACAGCGCTCAGGTGAACCCCCATTCTGAAGGAGGACAGAAGCAGAGGCAGGGCAGGGGAAGAAAACAAGACAGCGAGTGCGTTAGCTGCTGCTAAGGAAGGCATCTGGCTACCAGTTCGCTTTATTACTAGCCCTCGCTGTTTAAATCTTAGCACAGAAATAGGATATTTAAGTGAAGAAAAAAATGAAACGGATTACAGGTTTTGGATTTTCTTATAACTGAAGCTCGCTCTGAATCCAGGGGATCGTCTTCTGTTTAAACTGGAAGTGACAAAATTGTGGCACATTAAGGTGGCAGACAGCTGGAAAGAGGAATGAAAGTAATGGAGCTGTGGCCAGCTCTACGTGATCACTTCGTGATGTAAGAATCCACGGAAATGCACAACTGCCCTTTGCACGCTGATGTTACCTTTAATGTTCTAACTCATCTGGAGACCAGGGTTAAATCTCTGGGTTGGGAAGAGCCCCTGAGGAAGGGCATGGCAACCCACTCCAGCGTTCTTGCCTGGAGAATCCCATGGACAGAAGAGCCTGTAGGCTACAGTCCATGGGGTCAGAAAGAGTCGGACACAACTGAGCAACTCAGCATGAGCACAAGGTATCTGTAAAATGCTTTCAGTGCCCAGGAAACTAATCAGTGGCAAAATAATGACAACATAAAATAAAAACACCACCCATCACAGAACTGAAAGGAGCTGCCTGTAAGCAGCAACACGACTTCTCCAGGAGACCCCCTGCATCCCGGAGCTTCCCCAACCCCATATTCTATTGTGAGCACTTCCACCTGGCAGGGGCCCACAGGACAGCAGGCTGGGGCCAGAGACCTAGCTTTGGCTCTCACCTGTGACTACGGCTACGTCCCAGATTAACCCTCTGAACAGATGCTGAGGGAGTCTAGAAGTTACTGATCAGGATATACTTTCGGCATACCTTCTACCTTGAGAGAAAGAGATTTAAACCAACCGAATTTAATATAGAAGTTGATGCACGCCTGCCAATAACAAAAGATGCACTGACCTATAAAAAGTCTTTTAATATATATTCCAGGATGGCCAATACAAGCTGGTTAGGTAATTTAGCCCTTGTGAAGAGTTCTTTTAACAGTCATATAAAAATGCTCTGCTTTATTTAAAAAAAAAAAAAAGAAAGAAATCTACATTGACAAAAAACACATCCATGAATGGGCTTTTTTTCCTTTCCATTTTCAAGTTTGCAAGATAATTAAAAATACATCCATATGCATCTCTGAGCACACTGCTGCCCATCAGTTAATCAGTTTTGGCAATACACTACACAGAGGCATACCACCACTGGTCTCTGACATTAAATTAGCTTTGAGCTTATTGGCTATTCCTACAACTGGAGGCAACTTGGAACCCAGGCCCTGGAAAGCATTTGCAGGATTTACTACCCGTTTGCCTGATACCTTTTCAATGGTGAGAGGTCTAGGAACAGATTTGCTAATCCAAGGGTGTCTTAAGGCTTGAGCTGGGGTCAAGCGGGCAGAGGGGTCCCAGTGGAGACATCTTTTCAGAAACTCTATAAATAAGTAGTCCTCACAGCCTTTCAGTGCTGTCACCCAATCTTTGCTGCCCGGGGGACCCCGCTTCTTACCCCTCCGTGAACGACCTCCCACAAGCATAGCCCTCCCATCGGGCTGCGTGGTCACAGAACAGTAGCGAGGCAGGCCCTTGGAGTTAATAAAGTACTTGGCACGTTTGGATTGCTCCAGAAGCTTTGCTGGTGGCATCCCCAGAAGTTCCATCATACAGGCCAGCTGGTCCCCTTCATCCTCTCCAGGGAAGAGCGGCTGTCCTGTTAAGAGCTCTGCAAGGATGCAGCCGAAACTCCACATGTCGATGGGTGTGCTGTAGCGGCTTCCCAGGATGACCTCCGGAGCTCTGTAAAACCGAGACTGGATGTAAGTGTACAGCTTCTGGTACTCGAAACAGCTGGAGCCAAAGTCAATGACCTTGGTTGCGCTGCGCCCGTGCTGTTTCAGGAGAATGTTTTCTGGCTTTAGGTCACAGTGAATGATCTTGTTTTTGTGGAGCGCATCCAAGGACTGCAAGATGGACTGAGCAAACTTGCGAACTAACTGGATGCTAAAGCCCTGGAACTTGTTTTTTTTAATGAGCTCATAAAGGTCTATGCTCAGCAATTCAAAGGCCATGCAAACATGGTTCCGGAATGTGAAACTTTCTAGCATGTGAATAACGTTCATGCTACCGGTTTTATCCTGCTTTTTAAGATGCTCCAAAATCCGGATCTCCTCGGCCGCTTGGCGATGGAAGCGCTTTTCATTGCGCACCATCTTCAGGGCCACGTACTGTCGAAGTTTGTGATCATAGACCCGGGCTACCTGCCCAAAACTGCCCTTGCCAATAATTTTCAGCACCTCATATCGATAAGCTAGATGGTCTCGAGGCACGTGAATATAGGACCCATCTGCATCGTCATACCCGCCGTTATTAGGGCCACCAATAACTCCATGTCTTTTTTTGGCATTTGGCCCCACAAAGTAAATTTCTGGGTAATTGACAATTTCCAGCTTCTCATAAGCAGTGAGGTGATGCTTATATTGCTTCAGGGCCTGTTCTGGAGTCAGAGGCACCACTTTGGACGCTTTGGATGAACTGCTGGATTTCACTGTATTCAAACTATCCGAGCTTTTACCCTGAGAGGCGGTGGGAGAGCATTTCTCAGAGTCGTTGATACCATCCGACTGAAGGTTGTCGGCTCTTCTGTTGCCAAATTCTTGAAATAGCTGTTCTACCTTCATCTCACCTCCATTCAGGAAGCGTTGAGTAGGATCTCTTGTTAAATGCTCAGTGGTGATCTATGGCAAAGAGAAACGAATCTATGTTAAAGTCACTAAAAACAGTGGAAGGACGAAAGAATCCTCCCCTGGACTGAACAAAACAACAAAACATGTCCAGTCGTGTAGTTAAAAGACCCAACAGTGAGATGAGAAAAGCAGGCGTCCCTAGAAACTTATGCTATGCTAATCTTTAGACTCCGTGACTTACGGGCACCCCAACTCCCTACATGTGTATTGCTTTGTTTCAGACAAGATGGTCATCTTACCATATTGTAAACATGTTAGATTCCTTCTAACAGGTGTGTCCTCCTACTGAGGATCTTTCCAACGCACCCACTTGACTCCCGCACTCTGCCAAAGCCCAGTTCTCATCCCCTCTCTCTCCTACTCAAAGCTACTCCAAGCCCACACTAACTGTGGCTCCACTCACATCTTAACTGTAGCTTTTCCATCTACCATATAATCTGGCACCTGATTATATACACACTGCCCTACACTGTTCACACTTGTTTCAAGTATCTTCCCAAATCCTAAGGGCATGTATCAGGAGCAAAGTAATGCATATTACAGTGTTCAGTAAACGATAAAGGGACAGAGGCAGGATGTGAAGCCAGGGCTTCTGACTCAGTCAGAACGTTACTGTAACTTGGCACCAGCTTCTGGTGTCTGCTCTAACTTTCCAGTAGGGCCTGAGTGCTGATCGCAGCCTGCAATCAACCAAGGCCTCATCATCTACTCCCAGGGCCCCAGATAAATTATTCCGTCTTTCTACCTCCCTTCACCCAACCACAAAAGTTCTAATCCAGAGAAGACTCTTGAGATCACTGAGGCCGATTCTTTCAGTATCTGATGAGGAACAGTGAGAATCCAAGGCCCCTGTGGAAAGGGGCCTTTCCTAAATAAAGAGAGTCTCCTTCTTTCCTTCTCTCTCTCCCAGGCTCACAGACACATACATCACTCTTCCTCAGCAAGAGCCTACACGACAGAGGCACGCAACTCTTTTTACTTGATTTTATATCACCTGTTTCTGCAAGGAACAGTAACCCACAGAAGAAAACTATACTTATTGAATATCTCTGAAATAAGATACTTTGAAAATAGATGGGAGAAAAAGAGCCAAAAAAAAACAAACACCACAAAAAAGAGAAAAACGTATGAAGGTGCTAAGAAAATAAAGGGGAAAAAAATGCTAAATCTGCTGTTAAAAAAAAAAAAAAATTCCAGGATAGTTCCAAGAACACTTTTTTTTAATGGCTCTCAAGAACTGTACCCCTGATGTGTCTGAGAGTTTCTATGATCATTTCAGGGGAACTCTGAGCTATAGTTATGGTCTCTTAAAATATGATACAAATTATAAGGTAATGATCCAAAGTGGCTAAACATTTAAAAAACAGAATTGTAACAAGACCTAAATAAACACCACCTAATTATCTATATAAATAAAAATGTAAATAAAAACAAAGAAAGGGATGAAAAAAAACCTAAATGTCAGCATATCTAGACAGACCCTAATTTAGTTACAAAAGCAGGATATTAGTTCCAGCCTGTTCCTTTTAGGTCTTATAATCAATTTAAACATTTATAGAGTACTACAGTCACAAAAATGAGGCATTGCACCATCTTACACATAAGCAAAGCAGACAGTACAACTGTAGCCATACTCTGACATTGGGTTTCTAAATAAAGAGGCAAGATATGGACCAGGAGAGATCTCTGATACAAAAATAGAGAATAACCACTAGTCAAGAAGTGCTAAAATGTAAATATAATGAAACATTTTTAATCATCAATTAAGTCAAATAATTATTCCTGTTTTTAGGGATGTTCACTACTACTATAAAAGTAGTAGTGAACAATTGAGATCACCAAAAAACAGGTTATCTCAAGGCCCTACAATCTATTAGGAGACATGCTTTGCTGAACTAAATTATAATTGTTTGATTTTAGCTAGATATACACAACAAAACCAAACATTTGCATCTCAACCAGTTTTCCTTAACATTTTTATTATCTAACCTAAACGCATCTAAATATTTACTCTGAAGTCTTGGGGACACATTCTTAAAAAATATGAAGTCAGAGGCCGTGGCTGGGGTGGCTACACTGCTCAAAAACTGTTGGTCCCAGGACAGGTAAAACCTTTAGACCAGTTTCTTAGCCCTGGTTTCTCCATCTGTAAAATGTGAATGATACCTCCTTGTAGTATATTATGAGAATCAATGGATAATATATGTGAAAGACCTTCGCAAATGATAAAACAGGCTAAAAATACTGATAACAATTAGGGAGAATTCTCAACACAGTAAGGTTTAAACTCTGATACACCCTCCCTTCCCCATCTAGCTTATCTTTTCTCTCTGTGGTGCCTTCCTCTGTGGCTCCAGACTCCCCCTCTACCAGACGTCTGGCATTAAATATGCCTTCTGCTCCAAGAAGGGCTTCTTGATTGGGCTTCTCTTAGGATGCATGGAAACACTTCACCCACTTTCTCCCCCACATAAAACCTTCTTGCAACTGGCTATACAATTTAATGTGCTACCTCTCCAGAGCTATTTGAACTTTAATAGAAGATTAATGTCTTAATCCAAAGGAATGACTCTCTAGGCACTCAACATGCTGGTAGGAAAGCTATCTGTGGTCCAGGGTCCATCCCTGGCTACTTCACCTAACTCTGCCTACAAGGAAGGCTGTCCTGGCTCTTGAGGTCTTCATTTCTGTTTGTGATCAAGAGAGGGTCTCAGGTTAATAAGAACAGATATACAACAGAAAATTAACTGCTATAGACTATTACAACAAGGACTTATTTGGATTTGCTGACTCGTGGTTTTTCCTTAAAATGAGCCTAAATCTCTCTCTCTGCAATTTAAGTATTACTTTGCTCTCTGGACTCACACAGAAGTGTCCAAATTGCCATGCTAAAGCTCTTGCAATACCTAAAAGGGTTGTTCTGCCCCACCGTTTTTCTGTAAACTCATCATCCCCCATCGCAACTTCTACCTCACAAGGCTTGTGATCCCACGTTCTCAACACAGGCTGCACTTTGTGCAAGCGTGGCTCCCAGAACAAAACCCGACACTTCAGGTCTAGGCCCCCCGTGGATTGTCAAGTTCTGAATCTCCAATGTATCTAAAGAATTCCAGGAAGGAATTTTTCCACACAGGGAGGGGTTCTTTTCTTAGCTTTCTTTCCTTTCTTGTAAATAACTCAAATACTGGCCTGAATCAATTATGTATCAAACCTGCTGTGCTATAAATAATATCTTTCTTTCATTGTTCTAGAAGAATCTACAATTTCACACACATGTTAAAGTAGTTATAGAACACCACCCTCTCACTCTCGACCCTAAATCTCTGCAACACAAAGCTAACCTATTAAAAGCCTAGGAATAGATGCTTTATCATTTACAATGAGAATGTAAGGCATCTCGGATAAACAATGAAGCTAAACAACTTTGTGAAATGAGCAGTAGGGTCTTGGAGTCATGGCATAACGAGCTACAAGTGTCCCTAAGAGGAAAAGGACTTTAAAAGAACAAGGTTTATTTCTTTTTAAATTTATCTGTTTATTTTCGGCTGAGCTGGGTCTTCATTGCTATGTGTGGGCATTCTCCAGTTGCAGGCCACAGGCTCCTGGGTGCTGGCTCAGTGGCTGTGGAACCCAGGCTTAGCTGCTCCACAGCAGGCAGTCTTCCTGGGCCAGGGGTTGAACCTGTCGCCTGCACTGGTACACGGATTTTTAACTGCTAGTCCACCAGGGAAGCCCTCAAAAGTAATTTTTCAGCAAAGTTTGCAAAGACACCATTGGGTTAGAACATAAAACCTTGTGTTTCTGAAATTGTATTACTGTTGAGTACCATAGAGTAAAAAAATTCATTGTGATCCTGAAACACAATTTAATTGTCCTACTAGACAGTTTCCCTGGTGGCTCAGATGGTAAAGAGTCTGCCTGCAATGCAGGAGTGATCCCTGGGTGGGGAAGATCCCCTGAAGAAGGAAATGGCAATCCACTCCAGTGTTCCTGCCTGGAAAATCCCATGGATGGAGGAGCCTGGTGGGCTACACCCCACGGAGTCACAAAGAGTCGGACATGACTGAGCAACTGACACACACAGTGGTTAGCACTGGCCAAATAATGGCCAAATAATGGCCAGTGCTAAAGTTAAAATGGCCTATTATCTGTATTCAATTATCATCTCCAAATTCTCCAGCGTTCTTTCCAAACTAATGTATATTAGAAATAATTATGCGATTTTACTTTTTAAATATTTATAAATTATACATAATTTATATCAATTAATAAATGATTTAGCTCTTAATTTTAAAAATTAGTTAAAATGTATTTTAAGTCACCTGATGACCAACTGCAAAAGTTTCCTATAGTGATATGCTAATTGTCAGCAAGTAACTGAGAAATTGGATCATCAACACAAGGACTACATATATGGTTCTGGAGTTCTCAGAAGTTTTTATATATTATAAAAATAAGCTGGCAGAGAATGGAAGGGAAACTTATTGCACTCCAGAAAGGAGATTAAAAATAGAGTTACTGGCCTTTCAGATATATTTAGCCCATATTCTGTAATATTACTAGCCTTGAAAGCCGTGAAAAAGTTGATTTTTAGTGGCAAAGCTGACAAAACAGCTGGGAAGGACTATGAAAAAATGCAAGCAGTTCTTTATATAGAAATAATTTTAGGTCTTAAACAAAAATATGAAGGAGAATTATTGATAAATTAGTCAGCTCAACTATTCAATCTGTTCATTAGATGGGATGCAGCAAACTTTAAAACCACAGGATAGCTTCTCCCCGTCATGGAACTTGTCCAAACCCCACTCTCCCCACCACTCTATGTGCGCCAAGGGAATAAGAATCAGTTTTTTTTATTACCTTAATAAAATGGTGTCAAAAGCTAAATGTCTGCAAGCTCCAAAATGAATAAATGCATCAAAACCAAACTGTACTGTTCAAGTTTTATTTATGATCTATAAAATGGTTCTCTTGAGCATACTAATAAGCTAGGACTGCATTTCTACCTTGCAGAAAAAAACATACCTCTAAGTTCAGAGGTATTTTCTGTTCCTTGCTTTTGTTAAAATGAGCCATCATAATACACTCTATATATTTATCATACTATTAAAAAAAATAACCATTATCTAAACAAAAGTAGCATGCTTTTTTTTTTCCTATTTATCCCAGTGATTGGAAGGAATAAATACACGGGTTCCAAATCAAAATCATTCTGAAAAGCTAAACTTGGACCTCAGAATCTGTTATTTCAAACTTAAGAGAAACCAAAAAGAAACAAAAAAAAAAGAGCCTGGGTTAACCAGTGAGATATAACTGTACCTTGATCATTCAAAGTAGATCTTCCTCCTTTTCAGAAGGACCATTAAAGCTCAAAGCATTACTTCATTTACTTACATNGAAAAGCTAAACTTGGACCTCAGAATCTGTTATTTCAAACTTAAGAGAAACCAAAAAGAAACAAAAAAAAAAGAGCCTGGGTTAACCAGTGAGATATAACTGTACCTTGATCATTCAAAGTAGATCTTCCTCCTTTTCAGAAGGACCATTAAAGCTCAAAGCATTACTTCATTTACTTACATTTAGTCTTCTGGGTAGAGGTGGTTCAGAAGGATTGCAGGGTACATTTGAACAGGGTGGGCATTTGGTTTCATCTATCATCATGAAGGAATCATAGACACCATCCCCCAATCTAGTTGAAAGGATTACAGATAAAAATCTGTCAGTAACTAAAGCAAATAAATTTGTATTTCCCAAACACCTTGTGTTTTAACTACTTATCTTCTACAAAGAATAATTAATACAAACAAATGTCCACTCTGTACATACACTACTATGTGTACAACAGACAGCTAGTGAGAAACTGCAGTATATATATAGCACAGAGAGCTTAGACGGCACTCTGTGATGACCTAGAGGGGTGGGACCAGGGGGGGAAGGTACAACGGAGGCTCCACAGGGAGAGGATGTATGTGCCCTTGTGGCTGATTCACACTGTTGTACAGCAGAAACACACACAACATTGTAAAGCAATTACATCCCAACAAAAATGTTTATGCTGGGAAAAAAAAAATGTTCCCTTGGATTTTTGGCACTGAACACAAACTACACAGGAAGCAAAGGAAGAGAGGAAATCCAACTTTTCTCTTTTTGTAGCTAAAAGAAATAAAAGTATCTCTAGGTTTGTATTTTGAAATAGTAAAAAATGATTCTTACTTTCTGAATGTTGTTAAGGATAGGGACTATCAAAGGATCTCATTTAACTTACTACTCAGAAACGAAGACTAGTTTAAATACTGAAGCCTAAAAGCTAACTAGAACAAACAAGACAGAGGACTGTATTTTCAAAGTCGGAGACACGGATTTTAATTTCAGCTCTAAAACTGACTACACCAGCTCCCTCTCTGAGCCATGTTCGACACAGTTGTAAATGGAAGAATAGTTCCAGTTTACACCCTTCTGGGTCTTACAAGCAAGGAATGAATAAAAGGCCTTCTTGGGTCTGCCTTCTCTTTACTTACCTACTTAACATCCATCTAATTTATAGAAAAATACAGTGAATTCTACAGCAAATACTAAAGAATTCTCTAATTCTCTAACTCAATTTTCCAGTGGATGGTGGAAGCTAAATGCCAAGTGATTACAGATTATTTCTCTGTACTTCAAAACTGTGCCTCCACCACTGGAAGGGAACACAAAAGATGGAGATTTCTTTAATCCACAAGATGGCCCTGAATAATGTACTTCACCTGCCACCAAGAACACAGATTTCCAGTAACACACATCAGCACTTCATTGTATCATTTTTACATGATATACTATCAATGCAATGATAATGACCCAGCTGTCAGGGAAGAACTTTTTTAATCTTTAAAAGCATGCTGCAATAATTCAGTGGCTTGTAAAAACTGTTTCGCAGAATTAGTTCTAGAGTTTTCTTAATCAATGTGTTACAGAAATACAGAGGTTTTTTAAAAACTCAAAAAACAAACCTTAACAACCCACTACAAATATTTTTGGAACGTTCTCTTTTTAAAAAACAGTCACGTT
Organism: Neotragus moschatus; assembly: GCA_006410615.1. Taxonomy (NCBI): domain Eukaryota; kingdom Metazoa; phylum Chordata; class Mammalia; order Artiodactyla; family Bovidae; genus Neotragus; species Neotragus moschatus. Next base: position 462,365 of record SJYA01002182.1, on the reverse strand, counting down.
CTGATAGAATAATGTCTTTAATGGGGACTGCTTCACTGTCACTGAACCAAAAATTTCTGGATGCGACTGATTCTTTGCCAACAGCAGGAATAAAACAAACACAATGGGACAGACGTCCACATTTGCAGAGAAGACAGATGGAAGATCTACAAGATTTCCTATAAAGAGCCAGAGGAAGTGTCCATGCAAATGAAGTGGGGAGCGGGGCGGGGGCGGGGGTCCCCTCTATAAAGGTGTGAAATACAATGCAAGGTGGAGAAACTCTCAAAACAGGATCCACAGAAAAGCCCTACCAGGCAGCGCCTCTCACCTGCACCCCGAGGCCAGACCACACCCCTCACGGCAAAGTCCTCGGTTATCCCGGTTTATCCCCCCCCCNACCGGCGCGACGAACATTTTCATTTAACCATACCAGATGACGTCCCACTTTTATATAGATTTAACTAGGAATTATATAATTTAAGCTGAGGTTGGTCCGACTCCCCTGCCTTGGATGCCACGGTCTGGTATGGCTCACAGCCATGTTAAAGATGAAGAAACTGAGGCCAGAGACGATCACGTGGTTGGCGAAGCCTTAAACTAAAATGTCTCCAGCTTCCCAGGCTTTCTCCTGGTGCGCCAGACGCTGCCTGAAGGCTCTTCTGGTCTTTCTGCTTGGAATGGCTGGGATTTTTTTTCCCCTTTCCTTTTCTGAAACGTTAAGACGCCTTGGCAACACCAAAGTTAGGCGGATTTGTCTAGTTGGGACGAAAGTGAAAGGGAAGAAGTTTACAACAGAAAAACAGAACTGTTGTTTTCTCCAGCGTGACATCGAATCGGATTTCCTAAACCTACAAAGCACGAGGCAGGCCATCAGACCCTTGAGTTAGAGAACTAAACGTTATGCCGAATATGCGCGCCACCTGGTGGGGCCTGGAGACTCATTGCCCCAGTCCTGCAGAACATAGTCCATAAATCTGAAAATTTCCATCCAAGGCTCATTTCCCTGTGACTAAAAATCATATTCCCTATTCCCATGCGTTTAAGTAAGTGAAGTCGCTCAATCGTGTCCGACTCTTTGCGATCCCATGGACTGTAGCCCGCCAACGCTCCTTGGTCCATGGGATTTTCTAGGCAAGAGTACTGGAGTGGGTTGCCGTTTCCTTCTCCAGCCTTTAAGTAGAAATGCTCCTAAAATCCAAAAGCTCTTCACTTTAAAAACTAATGAAGTGTCGGTTTGGGGAACTTCACATTGTGATCAGTGTTTCTTTAGACTATCATATAAATATGAATTCAAAGGTTTTCTCCCATGATGATTTAAATTTTTCTAATCTTATGAATAGACTTTTTTTTTTTTAACCGCGCCCAACCCCTCTCCCACCCTTCCGAAACTAGAGCAACCCTGCTTTCACATGGGTTTGTATTTGGACTCCGACAGAAGCTTGTTTGAAGGAAAAGTTCCAGGGCAGCAAAAGGTTTGGACAAGATTGCGAAATTCTGTTTAATTATTGTTCTTAGTACTTCTGTGGACACCTCAGACCACTTTAGTGCCTTAACTAAATGGGACTTGCCTCAACAACTTTGCTTACCTCATTCTGAATCATTGATCTTTCCAAGTCTGTTTCAACCTTGCATAAACCTTGAAGCATTCCTACTCTTCTTCCTGCCCCTGAGGTGGGAAGCACAGAGGACTCCTTTATCTTTAGTCTGTTGACCTTAAGGTCAAGGGAGCGAGGATTCCTTGAGGGTGCTGGAACTTTATGAGTCTCTGACCTTAGTGACCCAAGTAATTTCTTCAGAGCCCCTGTTTCGTAACAGTGTGACTGGATTAAAGCCCAGTGAGGGAGCTTAGCAGGAGCCTCCATACTGAGTTCACCTCTCGGTGGGTGTTGAGCCACAAGACCCAACCAAGTCAGAGAGAGAAGGAAGGATTTATTACTTGCAGCAAGTAAGGAGAACATTGGGGATCTTCCTCAAAGCAGTGTCTCCCAGAACTGCAAAACTGGGGAAGTTTTAAGTATATTCATGAAAGGGCTTAGGTGGTTGACAGAGTTCAAGCTTTAGTTGATTGAAGTCACAGTTTATAAAAGGTCAACATCATTATCCTTTAGGTTCCAGTAGATTTGGTTGTTGAGCACGTCAGGTTAATCTTTGTCATTGAAAGAGAACTGGGAGTCTTTACAATTTCTCTTCCCTAATAACAGGCAGTGTTTCTTCATTCTTTTCTTCTCTTAAGATCATTAATTACTGAGACCTGCTCAAGGGCATACATTGTGGCCAGGCTTAGATCACCAAATGGCTTTGGTCAAGAAAGCCATGCCTGGTTCTTCTTCAAGGACCACCCTACCCTATCTGCTTACACTCCTAAGCTCTACCTAAGAGTGGTTAATATTTCCATTGTCTCTCTCAGGGCAGCTACAGCCAGATTTACCTATTATGGATTGGCTAAATATCATACAAGACACTTGCCTGCTTGTTGAAGCCAGTTCTAATGTATTTGCAAAATAAGGAACCTATAATAAACAAACAAAAAAAAAGGAACTATTTCTGAGTTTTCAAAAATCAAAGCATTCAGAATTATAACAGGGATTATAAGAGTTTTAAATGTATAGATTAAGAAAATGTTCCTGTAACCACATGTACCTGGAATTTTGTGATGAAAAGCCTGTTGGTTTAGGTTTAAATTCATCTCAGTTCAGTTTAGTTGCTCAGTCATGTCCGACTCTTTGCGACCCCATGGACTGCAGCATGCCAGGCCTCCCTGTCCATCACCAACTCCCGGAGTTTATTCAAATTCATGTCCATTGGGTCGGTGATGCCATCCAACCATCTCAAATCTCTGTCGTCCCCGTCTCCTCATGCCTTCAATCTTTCTCAGCATCAGGGTCTTTTCCAATGAGTCAGCTCTTTGCATCAGGTAGCCAAAATTTTGGAATTTCAGCTTCAGCATTAGTCCTTCCAATGAATATTCAGGACTGATTTCCTTTAGGATGGACTGGTTGGATCTCCTTGCAGTCCAAGGGACTCTCAAGAGTCTTCTCCAACACCATAGTTCAAAAGCATCGATTCTTCGGCACTCAGCTTGCTTTATAGTCCAACTCTCACATCCGTACATGACCACAGGAAAAACCATAGCCTTGACTAGACAGCAAAGTAATGTCTCTGCTTTTTAATATGCTATCTAGGCTGGTCATAACTTTCCTTCCAAGAAGTAAGCGTTACTTCCAAGGAGAAACTGCCCCATACTGCACTACTGTTTCTTGATTGCTCCTCCTTTCTTTCTTCAATCCATCTCTTCCCTGATTAGCAACTGTTTGAATCTGCCCATTGGAATTCAGGGAAGGTCAAAGAGGCTGAATGACGCCTATTTCTTATAGACAAGAAACTGGTGACATGGAAAGGATTTGTATCTGGGAGGGCCCCACAGCAGACCCATAGAGGCCTTCATGGTTTCACTTGCTGTACTTCCTCCCTCCTCTCTCTCTTCCCCAAGCTTTGAAAGTTCCCCCTATTAATCCTTCTTAATCTTGAAAACAACAACAAAACAAATAAAATCTATTTGTGTCTTCCAATACTGTAGACACTTTGTTCTATATCTCCTAAATCCTGAAGTCCGTCCTTAATCCCTAACCCCAGATATATTTATCTTTTCCCAAATATCTATCACTTCTTCTCACTTACTCTTCCCAATTTAGTTCCACCTACATGACTGAAGGGACATATGAAACTACATTTCTGAATTCTTAAAACCTAACTAGGACTCTTTCTAATATAATTACCATTAATTAAGTCTATCATTTTCTAGGTACCACCTGAAGTACTTTATATATATTTTCTCATTTAAATCTTATGCAAGTCCTGTGAGATAGGTATTATCCCCATTTAACACTTCAGAAGACATTCTCAAAGATGAATGACTTGTGCAGGTTCACACAGCTAGTGTGTGGTATCAACTGAAAATTGTCACACCATCTGGCACTACAAAAATGAAGTCTCTAGCCGCTGCAGTTGCTGACCTTCAATACATCCTGAAAGGAGTTTAGGGGAGAGATCAGGAATGAGGCATTCTGTGCTCCAGGAAAAACTAGCACAACAGGCCTTCAGATAGTTAGACTTTGTCGGGAGAAGATTTTATGAGCCTGATTTCTTACATCTTCTCATATTTAGAGAATCACTAAAATCATTAATGGAAACATCTACTCCTCATGACTAGCAACAACATTCTGCCAAAATATGTGCTTGACCAATATCACATGTATACTGACCTCTCTCTTTACCTCTTCAGAACAGTTCTTCAGAGTTATCTGAGAGGCTGTCTTCTGGGCTGTAGTCCTCATTTACCCCAAATGAAATTGAACGCACAACTTTCACATGCTTTTTTTTTTTTTCTCCCAGTCCATAGTTTTGACAACCATGAAGTGATCTAAAGGGAACTTTTCTCCTTTACCTAAACTCTACAAGGAACTGGCATACTGGTATCAGTAGAGGCCTCTTGTACCTATCCACCTCCTTGGAAATTTCAGACGATTTGGGTGAGTCTGTCCTGTTTCTTGGCCCTCTTGTATTGGTTGATGGTTCTGAGTTTCATTTGGAGGCATATAACAGGTACCTGCCCTCTTCAAATGAACAATATTGAAGGTGGAGTCTGTTGAAAGACACTGGGAAAATACCCATCCAGTTGAAAAATACTGAGTGGGGAGAAATTGAAAGACACTGGGGTTTGTTTGCTCAGTTGAAATTCACTGAGTGGTCTGGGTGGAGTAGTTAGGTAAGAGACTAATTGATCTGACTCTTTCCCTCAATTTGGCTGCCTTTAGAATATGTTAGGATGAAAATGAAGCTATTACAAGACAGCTTTGTTCCAACGAAGAGGGACAAGACCCTCTCAGTCAGTTAAAGCTTTCTCAGCAACTGAGAAATTTATGGATTTCATACTGTGTAGTGGTCCCATAGGGAAACACACTTACTAGTTAAAAGATTGCTCATCCAGGATTCATGTATAAGAATTGGTCATTCAGTGATCTGAGCATTCACAGTGGTCTTAGACCACTGGAGGGAGAAACTGAGCCATGTAAGGGGGCTAAAACAACTCTAGGGTGATGCCTAGAGGACTTAGGCTAACAAGTACCTTGCTGGCCTACCACACAATTTTATTAGTAATCTTAGCCCTGACAAATTCAGCTTTAAAATGGGAAATAGAGACTCTTAAACAGAGAAGGGAGGAGTATCAGAAAGCCAGCCTCTGACTAACACCCCAGCCCCAGGTTTATGTATATACATAACTTATATTTACAAATACTTACTGATTGGGAATTAAAGGAAAACTTTGCCCTGAAAATAGTCAATATGGGCTCCTTTATTGTGTACGCAGTTGTAAGAGAAGACTGGCTTGATAAAACATCTCTTCAGGATTCTGACTCTTGAAGGAAGAGGTCCTTCTAGGAGCATTTGCTTTCTTCTCAATATGCCTTGAGACCAGGGTTCTCAGGAACAGTTACCTAGATCATCATTCCTGAGACTGAGGGGGAAATAAGGAAGGCGGAAACCTTTTAAAATTTAACCTATTCCAATTGTTATAAACTGGTGAGTTTTATATTGTAACACTTGATTCATGACTAAGTTTTAAAATGAAACTATGAGATCTCTGATTGTATCTGTCCATATGTGCACATATGGCTTTACCTTTGGATGGTATGATCAAAATTAATTTGTAAATGAGCTCTACTTAATTGGCTTAATTGCAAATTAAGCGCTTATACAAATTCTCAGAAATATAAAAGGAAACAGGCCAGGATGAATTTCAGGTTCGTGTGAACTATGAAATATTCAGTTATAAATTCATACCTGGAATTAAGGTTTGTTGATTTAATTAACACATACATGTCTTAGAGTCATCAACATTAAGTATACCTTTATTGTACTTAGGCTTAATAAAAATCAAATGAGATTTTATTATGGCTGTTGCAAATTTGTTAGCAAGAAAAATAACTTGGTATAATGAAATTTTTTAAAAATGAATTAAATGTAAATGAGAAAAGAGGTTTTTGGTGAACTCTTTAGAAAAGTTGTTTCAGGAATCTCTACTTAAAAATACTCTCTCCAGATTTATTTTTTATTTATTTTTAATTGAATGATAATTGCTTTATGGTATTAACCATATATATATATATGTACCCTCCCTCTTGAAACTCCTTCCCACCTCCCACCCTTTCCTACCCTGCTGGATTGTTGCAAAGCCCCAGTTTGTGTTCGCTGAGTCATATAGCAAATCTCCACCGGTTCTCTATTTTGCACATGGTAGTATATATACGTCCATGCTCCTCTCTCCATTCATCTCATCTTCTCCTTCCTCCTCCTGCTCCTGCTCATGTCCATAAGTCTGTTCTCTATGTCTGTGACTAGATTCACTTCGTTTGAAATATTTACTTCTTCAGATGCATTGGGTCTTAACTGCAGCGTGTACGATCTCCGTCACATTGTACGGGATCTTTCATTGCACCATACCAAGACTCTCTAGCTGTGGCATGTGAGATCAGCACTTGCAACATGTGGGCTCCAGAAGAAATGGCTTCAGTAGTTGTGGCACAAAGGCTCTTTAGTTGTGGTGTGTATGCTTAGTTGCTCTGAGGCATGTGGGATCTTAGTTCCCTTTCCAGGGACTGAATCTGGATCCCTTGCATTGCATGCTGGATTCTTACACCAGGGAAGAACCCTGGCAACTTTAAGTTTTAAGTGAAGTGAAGTGAAAGTCGCTCAGTTGTGTCTGACTCTTTGCGACCCCAAGGAAAATACAATCCATGGAATTCTCTAGGCCAGAATACTGGAGTGGGTAGTCCTGCCCTTCTCCAGGGGATCTTCCCAACATAGGGATCGAATCCAGGTCCTCTGCATTGCAGGCAGATTCTTTACCAGCTGAGCCACAAGGGAAAGTTGTGCTAAATAAGTTAAATCATTCCCTAATGATACAAGATACTTAAACATTAATTAATGATTATTGACTTTCTTTTATGGAGAAACTAAACCAAATATTTGGTGCCACATTGAGATATTTTCTATAAAAAGAGCACAGTTCTTTAGAAATTATTGCTAGTATTTATGTTTGCCAATTTATAGAATGAAAATGTAAATGACAGTTCATAATGGCCTAGTTCTTAGTCTTCACTAGAAAGTAAGGTTTTAACAGTTGTGAATTCTAATTTAAATATGTAATTTAAGCTATTAGAAATGATAAATGAAATGTTTCAGTATATAGTAGCAAAGTAAGAAGTGTGTTTTCAATAAATGAAGATATGAGGAATGGAATTGCATTTTGTTAAGACATTACTTTGCCAACAAAGGTCCATCTAGTCAAGGCTATGATTTTTCCAGTGGTCATGTATGGATGTGAGAGTTGGACTGTGAAGAAAGCTCAGCATGGAAGAACTGATGCTTTTGAACTGTGCTGTTGGAGAAGAGTCTTGAGAGTCCCTTGGACTGCAAGGAGATCCAACCATTCTAAAGTAAATCAGCCCTGGGATTTCTTTGGAAGGACTGATGCTGAAGCTGAAACTCCAGTACTTTGGCCAACTCATGCAAAGAGTTGACTCATTGGAAAAGACTCTGATGCTGGGAGGGATTGGGGGCAGGAGGAGAAGGGGACGACCAAGGATGAGATGGCTAGATGGCATCACTGACTCGATGGATGTGAGTCTGAGTGAACTTCAGCAGTTGGTGATGGACAGGGAGGCCTGGTGTGCTGCGATTCATGGGGTCTTAAAGAGTTGGACACAACTGAGCAACTGAACTGAACTGAACTGAAGGGAAAAGAAATGCAAAAAAGTAAAATGGCTGTCTGAGGAGGCCTTACAAATAGCTGATAAAAGAAGAGAAGCGAAAAGCAAAGGAGAAAAGGAAAGATATAAGCATCTGAATGCAGAGTTCCAAAGACTAGCAATGAGAGATAAGAAAGCCTTCGTCAGCGATCAATGCAAAGAAATAAAGGAAAACAACAGAATGGGAAAGACTAGAGATCTCTTCAAGAAAATTAGAGATACCAAGGGAACATTTCATGCAAAGATGGGCTCGATAAAGGACAGAAATGGTATGGACCTAACAGAAGCAGAAGACATTAAGAACACACAGAAGAACTGTACAAAAAAGAACTTCACGACCAAGATAATCACGATGTTGTGATCACTCACCTAGAGCCAGACATCCTGGAATGTGAAGGCAAGTGGGCCTTAGAAATCATCACTATGAACAAAGCTAGTGGAGGTGATGGAGTTCCAGTTGAGCTGTTTCAAATCCTGAAAGATGATGCTGTGAAAGTGCTGCACTCAATATGCCAGCAAATTTGGAAAACTCAGCAGTAGCCACAGGACTGAAAAGGTCAGTTTTCACTTCAATCCCAAAGAAAGGCGATGCCAAAGAATGCTCAAACTACTGCACAA